>JAEVFN010000035.1:85000-170000 GCA_030449075.1 Murraya paniculata | reverse complement strand
TGGTATGTTCTTGTGCTTGAAGATAGAAAGTAAATCTTTTAGCTTTTTAGATATGCGCCATATCCACATACAAATGTACAATCTCTCACCCTGGTAGTGGGAACACCACTGAGCGTTAAAGGCTTAAAGGCTAGCTAATCCCCAGAGATCAATAATTTGTCTACTTACATCATCTTTGCATTATCCTGATATGCCCTTTCCTAACATATATAGAATGATGTATGCTTATTTTTATTTTTAATATACAATCCTAACATGAACTTGTAATTCAATTTTATCCATTTCTTCAATGAAATCAAGCGCTTCAGTAATTTTATCATTTGCCTCTATTCTGTTCATGTGATCGCCTTTCTTTCATGTTCTTGCTGCACATTGATGTTGGATTGTATTGTTTCTTTATAGTTAAGTAACCATGTGGTAAACGAACTATTGTCTTCTGCCATTGCCCGGTAGAGTCGGTTGCCTTTCTGGGCCACCTGAAATTCTTTAGTTCCCTTTTCAATCAAACATGTGAATATGACATTCCAGATAGATTGTTGATCCATGAGATCTCCAAATTGAGTGGCCGATATCCTAATTAAGGGTCAACTAAACAAGCATTTGCTTCCATGTATCGTCGCCCCGGGCATGTAGTAGTTTTACGCTCGTTCGTGAAGAAATGATTAAGAATTTCAGTTCAAGAGAACTCTTATGAGAAGCAAGGATTAACATTTTATTACTAAAAAGCATAAACCAGAAAAGATTACCAAAAGGGCCAAAAAACTGTAGGCCAATCACCAATGTCATGGCACTGTGGCATGGAAACATTCTACATTCAAATAATTAGTAAATGCTAAACCAACAGCATGTTGATTAGACAAATGGTGCAAGTGTATGGATCAGTTTTATTTTTGTGCTTTTTTGCTGATACAGTGACGCTATTGGAATAAATAACGGAATAATTAATTCCTTGGCTTTCCTGTTGCCAGCGGATCATATTCCCGAAAGCTTATTAGCCCTTCTGTATGATTTGAAAGTTGAGTTGAAAGTGATTTTGTCTTCAAAACAGGTTATATTCTGATTCTTCCTTCGCGCAGATTGTAGGATCTCCGAGAAATTAACGACATTTCATATGGAAGAATATTAGATTTCTTCCGGAAGAAAATTCAATGAATATGTGAAAGTTACTTAGGCACGCAGCTTCCGTGATTGCATTACTGATATTCGTTCCAGTTTGATTAATGTTTATTGGCTGTGAAGTAAGTGGTTGCAATAACTTTAGCTTATGAAACGCATTTTAGCATCCCACATGGACTAATTGGGAGCATTTGGCGATAGATTTCTATGCATTCGCCATCATACTTATTGATTGATATTGCTGGGTTGCTGAGAGTTATCAAGTTAATGATTAATTATTTCTATATATCTTCTAATTAGGATTTAAGAAGCATGCAGCCGCGTGATCTTTGTGGCCCAAAAACTCAGCTTCTGGAAAAACTCAACGATGCCATCAAAACTTGGGATCGGCAAGTGAATGTTCCTGCCTGTAGGTCCATTGGTATGTGAAGTGCGAGATTACTAAAAAAAAATACTAATAATTCATCTCTAGATTGTTCAGGTCTCCTTACGAGGGAAAACAAAAGATAAAAAAATAAACGGTTTGTATATATGTATACATGTGTGTGTGTGTGTGGTGGAAGAAGGGTGGCCAACATCAAAGGCTAGGAAAAGTTTGTCCGTCCAGCTACATTTTAAGAATGAGGATGTGTTTTACCTGATGCAAAAGTATTTTGTCATAATTGAAGTTTTTGAACTTTTATATCAGCCTGGTTTTACGATTAAAACAGTTGAGTATGGTAATAGTAGTGCTAAGGCAGGCATATTTTTGGAAATTTACCTGACTTATAGTTAGGGAATTACCATTTTTGACGAGGCATGTATGAAAGTGATGCGCAATTTTCCAGCACTTGGGCGGTTGGGCCATTTGAGCTTAACCTTAGGGTTTTGAACCATCAAAAGTGTTTTGTCTTGGCCCACTAAAATGCTGTGGACAGCTCATCGCACTCCAGCATGTGGACCACGGTCTTCCTTTGCTATTGGGGAACTGGCAACTGGCACCGAATAGTTTTTAATATTATGTTACAAATTTCGTTGCAAATTATAATAAATATTGAAAGAAAAATACCTGGAGAAGGCTGGCCAATAGATTTACCTTTAAGACCTTTCAAAGAAACAAAAAGAGGATTTATCTGAAGGCTCCATTTGGTATTTATCAAAAATGGATATGAAACAAAAGTTCTAATTATCAGGAGAAAGCTTATTGGTGTTGGTAAATAGGCGTGGGCAAATTTGAATTCGGATCGATTTCGAATTAACTCGATCGGGTTTTTGGTTAATCAGGTTAGAAAAAATATAGCCCGTATTTGATCTAAACAATCCAATCTAAAATAATTTGAATCGAATTGGTAATTTGTATTTTGTGTGTGCTTTGGATTTCTTCACATTTTCGGATCGGATCAGGTTGTAACGCTAATTTTCATGATTTTAAATTATGAAAATTCAATTTTTATTAGAAATAATATAAAACAGTATAACCCTTATTAGTAAGGATGTTAAAACTATAATTAGGATTTATGGAGGGTAATTGTGAAAATATTTATTCTTTCCATAGTTAATAGGGTTTCCTAAGACTCCCAATAAATTCATACTTTTCCTTCTTCCATAACTCTAAGTCCAACGGTTTTTTTTTTTTTTTTTGCTACTCATTATTCTCCCACTCATACTCTAGGATTCAAACTCTTGCTTTATTTTTGTTAATTCACTTATTACAAGAACTTCCACATATATACAGTAGTGCAATGGGTAGGTGCTTGCTCCAAATTTCCAATGTTAAGATTTTTGCATTTTGTAAATGGTGAAAGTACGCCACTAAGTTTACAACAATTATTATTATATTAAGTTTGATTTCTCAACCCTTGGAGCCTAAGGTAAAATATTTTAATTATGGTCTTCTTAAAAATTTAAGTTAAAACAGATGTATTAATTTTATTGTAAAGGTTTTATTAAAAAATTATTATAAAGGTTAATCATTTGATATATATATATATATTACATTTTTAAGAGGTAAAATTGTTAATTTTTTTTTTGTATTCTAATTTTTCTAATATTTTTTTCTCAAATAATAACATAATATAGCACTGTCTTAAATAATTTTTCACTAATCTAATTTTGAAAAACTTCCTTTTACAAAAATATTATTACCAGTATTATAAATAACTTTTTATGAACAAAGCACGCAATTATTCATGAAAAATAAAAACAACACCCAACAAACATAATAATATTTTCAAAAAAAAAAAGATAACTAAACAACAAAACTATGTGGATTGAGGAGAATATAAAAACAAAAACCTACAAATTTGAGATGAAATTACAAATTAAAGTAGAAAAAAATTAACAATTGATTTTTTTTTTTAAAAAAAAAATCATTACCAGTATTGAAAACAGATGAACAAGCACGCAATTACTCTAGAGTTTAAAAACAACACCTGACGAACACAATAATATTTTCAAAAAGAAATAAGACAACTAGATAGCAAAACTAATTAATAGTAGAGTAGAAAGATAAAATTTGGAAATTTGATATTATATCACAAATTAGGTCTGATGATTTGAGGCTTTAACCAATGGCCAATGATCATTGAAAGATAACTAAAAATAAATGGAAGATTTGTTTTTCCCTACGAATGCCTTTATTCTGTCATTGTTTTAGTTAATGGATAAGTTAACAGAATTAGGTTTTTATATAATAGAGGTTTAGGAGTAAACAACTTTTTAATTAAAATTTATTAATTCTAACGTTACATAAGAGATTTTATAAGGATTAGAGCTATTAATTCTAAAGAGACTTTGTAGGAATTTTGATAATTTATTTAGGAAAAGATAATTACAAAATAATAAAATACAAAATAAATATATAATCATGATGGGGTTAGCTATAATTTAGGAATTTCCTTCTTTTTAAATATAAATAATAAGTAACATAAATATGACACTTAATCTACGAGAAGAGTCCGTCCTATAAAATAAGCTATCTTTCTTTTTAATTTTTTTCAAAAGGATCTTTTTCTCTTCTTATGGGATATTCGTGTTTTATAAAATACTAATTTGTTATAATTTATAATTGATTCACGCAAAATAGTCTCTTTTCCGTTTTAATATAATTTGCATGAAAGTGGAATAACGATAAATGCATTATTTAAATGATTCTTCAGATGAAAGAGTATTTGGATTCTGGTTGTAGAAAGGAAAACTAAAATTTGATTCTAATTACAATTTCAAACTTTTTAAAATTAATTAAATATAAAATATCGGAGGAAACTAACAAATTACAAAAAAAAAAAGAATATAATCTCCATTATACAAAATGAATCTTCCAAAATTGATAGAAAACCTGAAAATTCAAAACCTAAAATATTATTAATGTTGAAATGGTAAGTAGCGACTGAATCTTTCAAAACTGACAGAGAACTTGAAACTTCAATTTTGAAAAATTGTTAATGTTGAGACGGTAGGTATCGGTGCTTTATTTGGCTTGCATTCTATAGTTTTCGGAACTCTATAACTTATGATTTTTTTTCTAATAATGTTAGGGATCTCAATATCAATTTAAACCCTAATGCCATGTGTCACAAACCTATTAAATTATGAATTTTTATCCATTATAATTGACATATAATTATAAGTTATGAAATTGATATATAATTAGAAATAAATATTTGAATGTAGTAAAACGTTAGTCTCAATATTCATTTATTTTATAATTGATATAAAATTCATTTAATTTCTTGTTGTAGGAAGTAGTTATTTAAGGTTACTATTGCATCAAATGCCTCTTTTGTAGAAATATTTGGTAAAAACAACCATCATATAAATCTTGATTGTCATCAATAGAGAAATCCATTACCCCTTGAATAATCTAAACCATATTATTATGGACATTAGACGTTAGAGGAGATACTGTTAACTTGATAAAGCACAATTTGTGTTGTTTTATAGGTAGATGTATACATGTACCAACAAAACTTTTCTTAAAACAAAAAATTTCTGTATAAATTAAGAAATTTTCATTGATCAATAGATTGATAAACTATTTGTTTATAGATAAATAAATAATTTTACTAAAATAATATATTTTGTTAAACCAAATAATATTATTTTGTAGAAATTTTACTATTTCAATATCACTCTCAGTCTCTTTCTTGTTCATTACAACAGATTTAACATAACTCTCACTCTTACTCTCACACAAATCACTATTACAATTCAATTATCCTAAACAATAATTTACTTAAAAATTATATTAGTATTGTTAAAAATTTTAAATATATGAATGTGGAGAGCAATTATTCTTGGCCAAATCAACTTTCATACATCCCATAATCATTCTATGATGCCGTGATTAATACCGTAATTAAACTTGAATTGTTTAAATAAAACATAAAACTTGTAAATTTAGTATAAAACTTGTAAATCAATGTTAAGTATAAAGTAAAACATAAATTATGTAAATAGAACATAAAAGTTGTAAATGAAAGATAAAATAAATAAATTAATATAGAAGTGGTAAATAAGTATATTATCAGTAAACAAAAGAAAAATTTAAAAATATAATATAAAACTTGTAAGTTAATATTAAGTTTAAAATAAAACATATATTGTGTAAAAGAAACACAGCTTATAAATGGAAAGTAAAACAAGTAAATTAATATGAGAATAATAAATTAATATATTATTATTAATTAATATTATAAAAATGGAAAGTAAAACAACAAAATAAAAATTTATAGATATAACATAACACTTGTAAATTAATATTAAATATAAAATAAATCACAAGACTTGTAAATAGAAGATAAAACAAATAAATTAATATAAAGTGGTAAATTGATATATCATTGATAAATAAAATAAAAATGTAAAAATATAACATAAAACTTATAAGTCAACATTAAGAATAAAATTAAACATAAATTAAGTAATTAAAATATAAAACTTGTGAATGGAGGGTAAAGTAAGTAAATAAAAATACGAGCGGTAAATTGATATATTATTGATAATGAAAAACAAAAACTTACAAATGTAATCGAAAACTTATAAATCAATATTAAGTGTAAAATAAAATAAATTATGTGAATGAAAAATGAGATTCATGGAAAATAAAGAAAGTAAATCAATATAAAAGTTATTGAAAAAAATAAAAACTCATTATAATAATGATTACCTTATACATTTATTGATTTTGTTTTCTAAATTAAATAATGACAGGCTTGGGTTTATGTAATAAATGTGATCGTATATGTTAAATTTATTAAGGAAAAAACTTATTATCAAAATTGAATTTGGAAAAACTATTTTTTTTCATGTTTTTCTAAGCTATTAATAAGATAATGTGATTTTACATCCTTCTTAATCTGTCCGATAGAAACCTTAATTGATCTTTAAATATGAGTAAGAAGTAAAATTTTAAACTATGTGAAATATGAGTAAGAAGTAAAATTTTAAACTATGTGATACATACATATATACGTACATGTATGTGTACTTGTGTGTGTGTAAAATTAAAAATTAGATCTAATTTTATTAATATATTATATATGTATAATAATATAAAAATGTCTTTTTATTTATTTTTTTGCTTGATTTACATTAAGCATAATAATTTTGTTTAATTAACTGTATAGTAAACAAATACTATGATAAAAAATTAAAAAAAATTTGTTATTAATGTCTTAAGATAAATATAGAATTTATGATTAAACCAATTCAATAAAACATATTCCAATTTTTTCAATATAATTTTTTTGGTTTCAATTGACGAGTGATTTTTTATTTACTTAATTAAATTAAATTAAATAATTTTCTTGTTTATACAAATTTTATGTTATTTTATAAGTGTTTATTTTATTTTCAATTTTAAAATGTTAATTTATTATTTTTATATTAATTTACTTATTTTACCTTTTATTTATTAGTGTTAATTGTAATTTATAAAATTTATTTTTATCACAACATTGATGTCATAATTTTAGTCATGGAATCATAGCATTTTCCTTATATTTCCAGACTGGACTATCTGATAAAATATATATTTTTTAAAATGCAATTAAAATGTAAAACTTGATTTATAATATAAATTATAACTACCTAGAGCCAAGGGTACTATCGTCATTAGATAAATATACCTCCTCAAAAGAAAGCCCGCCAAAACTAGCCACCCTCTCTCTTGCTCTGCTTCGCTTACAACAGATTTAACAGAGCCCTCTCTCTCTCACAGACACACACAAATCACAATTCAATACCAACAAATGGCAACCCACAAGATTCTGATGACGACGATCCTCTTCACTCTCACAATCCTCCTCTCTTTTCCAACCACCGCCGCCGGAATCCCCACCGGCGACCTCGACGCAGTTCTCCTCCTCCTCCGCGCCGGCGGCCACACTCTCTTTGCCAACGCCATTGCAACCTCCGACCTCCTCTTCGACCTTCTCTCACTCCCTTCCTTAACCCTCTTCGCCCCCCACAGACCCCTCGCTCTTCGCCATCGACATGACCCAAACGCCGCCGTTTCACCTCTCCATTCTCCGCCTCCACGTCCTCCCTTTCCGCCTCTCTTGGACCGACCTCCTCCAACTGATCTCCCCCTCGAACAACAACAACAACAACTCCTATCCTCTTCCAACTCTCCTGCCCTCACGTGACCTGCAGGTGACCCGAGGCGACTTCGGTGCTCTCTCGTCGGCGGCGTCCAGGTCGTCATGCCCGGCTTGTACTACAGCAGTTACGTGGCAGTTCATGGCTTAGCTGGCATTCTCACTTTTCGCTCTCCGATAAATAATAATCACTCAAACGGCACCGTTTCGTTTCGTCCGCTTAATCACACCGCTGCCGTTAGTTCCAAGAATTCAAACAAATCCTTCTCCGGTTAATCACACTATTGTTTCTCCGTCGCCGGTGCCAATGCCAGCTTCGTCTCCGGGTCTTCATCCGGCCCCAGTACCTGAAGGTCTTCATGGCTATGCCCCGGCGGAATCGCCGGAAGGTCATGTAGTTTTGGCGGGGAAGCCAATTAAGCACAAGAAGGCTACGCAAAACAAGCACCGTACGAATTCTTCCAATGTCAACGACACAGTTCCTGTTCCTCCTGTGGCGAAAGTTCCAAGAACTCCAACTAACCGCAAGAACCGTACAGATTCTTCTCCCTTTAACCACCACACAGTTGTTTCTACCTCGCAGACAATTCCGGCTTCCTCCTCTCCGGTTGATCTCGCGGTTGTTGTCTCGCCTCCAGCTCTTGCTCCGTCACAGGGATCTGCTGGTCTTTTCGGTTACTATCCAGCAGAAACGGCTGAAAATCAAGATGTTTTGACTCGGGATTCACCGTCGCCGGCTCCAATGACGACTGATCTGAATAGATCTCCGAAGATCAGTGAGGTTTTTGTTGGTGGAGAAATCTGCGCCGTTGGATGAAGAAAATGGTCGAGATCTGGAAGGCCACGTCAGCATTACAACAATTGTATGCATTGCAATGCACATACCTCAACTGATCATATTCAACTGCAGATGGACACGTGTTCGACTTAAACGGTGCCATTTGCTTTGGGTTTATTTTCCATGCTATGTTGTTGAATAATTGCAACATTTTTTGTCAATGTAAATTGAACACGTTGATGCAATCGGGTTTGCTGATAATAGTAACGAACAAATTTTCCAGTAGTAATGGTGAACTAATATTTTATTATACTTTTGTTTTCATTTTTTCAAGAGGCAATCAGAAGGCTAATTGAAAAAAAAATAATAAGGTTAAAACAACAAATAAATTTGGCCCTCTAAAAAAAATTAATCTAAAAATTCTACGTGTGACTTTTAAAATGAAAAGTGGATATCTCATTTTGTTTTTTAAATGTGCGCTGTTCGCCTGCCTTCCTAACCACGGATAACGGATAGGCTTCGACCAACTTCTTGGGTTCCGGACGGTGCAGAGCGGACGTGGGGAATGAATGGTGCTCAATTTGCAGTAACTACATTCCTATACAACAGCATCGAAGAGATCCCCCATTTCTCATAATTGAAGTAAATATTTTTATCGATAAGTTAACAGACCAAAGAAGATGCGAAGCGGTCAAGGTTTGCAGGCACGTACACGACATAAAACAAGAGTAATGCCTCGTATAAATGATAGTAGTCAGTCATCAGCATCGTACATCTCTGCATCTCCATCTGCATTGTCGATATCATCTGCTTGCCCTTGATCTGCATCCCCTGTGTTAGCATAATGCATAGTTTCATCATCATTGGGTACATGCCCATCTGCCGGTTGGACATTATCTGTCTTGGCATTCTTCCTCATGAACTCCAAATTTTCATCACTGAAAAACGAAGCATAGGGCTTTGACACCTGCAAGAGGAATTTCGTCACTTTAGACTTTCTGATTGTGAGAGTTATTATCTCTTGCAAATTTTCCGTTTCAGGAAGATGATTCACATTAAGATCCCCTTTTTTGGAAACAAGTGTCAACGATGACGATTTCAGTATCAATGGTTGATTTATTATTTATTTTTATGTGTAATTTCACTTAACAAAAATACCAGGAAAATGTAAAGATAATATTCACCCTGAATAGACAATCTCGCTTCTTGGCACTTTCCACTAGGTGATTCCAATGCTTGTCTTCCCTCAAAGTTGATGCACACCCTACCACCTAAAGAAGGAAACGAACATTTGCTCGTATGAGAAAGAGTCAACTCCATGATTTGTCAAAAGCCAAGTCCTAAAACAACTTGATTGTAGTTACTATAATGCCCTACCAGTATAGAAGACTTTGCCCTGGTAATCCCAACGTTCATCCGCCGATAATCTGCAAGAAATCCTATGCTTTTCTTATCACTTGCCCTAACACACGAGAAAATTGCGACATGCTTCTCCCGACCCTGAAAAAGGATAATTTTTTTGGGTTAAATTTGATGGTCAATGACACACTAGATGCATAGCCAAACAGACATACCAGAATTAATGAGTGTAGAATTCCAGAAAATAAAGCAAAGCCAGGTCTGCAGAATTTGAAATTCTGGTCTTTTAGGAGGAAAAGAAGTCAAAACAAATAAATTAATTAGTGTTTGAACCATTTCCATATACTGGTAAAAATGTCCAGAACTTAGAGAAATGAAAGCCTCAAGTTCAGCTGTGAGAAACAAGGGCCAGTAGTTCAGCTGCTGCTCTCTCTCAGAAACATACATGCATGCAGTGTGCACGTGCACGAAATATGCATAGCTAAACATGACCATCTCAGTGCAGAAATAAAATGTTGATTTAAAAAGTAAATTTCACAGAGGAAAGAGGAATCAGATAAGAATGGTTTTTAAAGAAGAGATGAATAGCCACATCACCTGGCAGCCATCAACAGTAGTTATATCCACTACTTTTTGCGACTCCACTCCAAAAGTTTCCTTAAATCGTTCTTGGAATTGCTTCACTTGATGTCTATAGGGGGATATAATCGCCAGCTGAGAACTTGACTTCAGCTCTGGATACATGCTAATCAATTTATGAAAGAGGAGGAGTACAAAATCAACCTCATCAATATTTATCCAGGATCCACCTTCCAGCAGGCTGGGACTCTTTCCCTTCATGTATATCAAAAAAGGAAAATGGTCCAAAGCAGCGGTGCTTGTGCCAGTCACGAGTAGAGTATAATCTTCAACATCAGACCCATCTTCCAATGCCTCATCATAGAACTCCCTTGAAGGAAAGCTTCTTACCTGATTCATAAATATATTTGGACAAATAAACACAAGAGTAGCTAACTATTCAGGGATAGTTATTATAAATCAAGAGTGTGAGTTGGTTGGGTTTGGGATATGTCACATCAAAAAAGCCAGATATCTATTACCAAAAAAAAGAAAAAAGAAGGGGGGGATGACTTGAGTGGTTCCAATTCAAAACCAGCTAGTAACTCTTTAGTATCTCTCAGTAAACGGAAGAGGACAGTGGGAATATGACATAAAAGGAAACAACCCCCCCCCCCCCCCCCCACCCCCCTGGAGGGTTGTGTGGGTGGTGAAGAGGGGGAGAGAGAGAAGTAATAGCAGTATAAATTTTGAGTTGCTCATACGAAACCTTGAAGCTGTAATGTTGCTCCTGAAGGAATAGTTTAGATTAGATTAGATTCCAAAGTCTATACTACTCAGAACGTCTGCTTAGACCTATAATGGGGTGTACGCTTATTGAAATCCTTAGATTGCCAATAATGATTTCACAACTCAGTTGAAATTTTTATAAAATTTATTTATGAATCAATCTTAAAAAAGACCAGTTATAAATTTTCTAATCTAACCTCTGGATGCATTCTGTACTGCGTCTTCAGCATCTTCACTGGATAACCAGCCCTTTGAAGTCTTTTGAACAGACTTGTGCCGTACCTTCAATAAAGAAACATGAGAGCAACACTGGTTGCGTTCTAAAAATCAGCTACAAATCAATAAAGCAATTTCATTACAAAAAAAAATGGTGTTTTACCCCAAACGCTCAGCAACAGGAGAAATAACAGTGGCTGGAAGTTGTATGGGATCACCGACCTAAATAGTGTGAAAAATTCAAAGAATTAATATGATTAGCTACAGTGTAAAGATCAATGGTACATGCAGTGGTACAAATATAGAAATGTCAACAACAATCAGCAGATTGGCGATTGAATGTGCTATGAAGGAGAAATATTTGAGTACAGATTCAGACAAAGGAATCACATGTTTAGCAAGATGAGTAATTGTATAGTGGTAATGATTGAGAAATACAAAACAAGAATTATCACCGTAAATATACCAGAAATACTTGTTTGCATCCAGTTGCCAAAGGAACAAGAGTTGCAGGTTCCACCTGACAATGCAAGATGGTAATAAACTAAGAAACTGAATGAATGTGGGACTCCAAACACGAAGAGAATAATGCATGCTTTCCTCATTGCACTCCATGAAAATACATAAAAGGACCCGAGGAAAAGTTTATGTTATTAGTATATAGAGAAAATGTTAATATATTAAACCTTTAAACTGTACTGTAGGCACCTTTTTAAACACTACCATCATAAGGAATTGAGTATTAGATAAAAGCTTCCTCATGTGTCAGACAATTTTGCATAACTTTATTCACAATTCCATTGAGCTGTGTGATTCTACAATAGTAATTAGTTGTAAGGCTATACAAATTAAGTCGATCCTTCATCATGCTGTATGAAACTGATGAAATCCAAGAACACCCAAAGACATCCCAATTTCCAAGACAACGGTATTCAGATAGTTCATAGTACATATCAGTTGTCAATAAGAGTACGTTAAAATATTGGCACTTACAGCCTGGGCAGCTTCATCTATTATAACAACATCAAAACCATGATTCAATTTACTGAGTAGTGCTGAACCACTGAAGCTAAGCGTGGAGCAGACCTGCCAATAAAACAAAAAGTTAACAATGAAGAATATAACATATTGATTGAATATTAACATAAGGCTAAAATAACTTACAATTACAGCCTCATTCAGAATAGCAGAACGAATACTATCTCTATCCTTTCTTGTGGCTCCATGCTTCTGTTTATCAGCAGCCGAGTCATCACGTTTTTGTTCCACCTGCAAAAGGTTTGAATGTTCCACCGAATCATCACACAAAATTAACAACAAATTGCAATAATGATAAAGCAGTATGGTTTGAATCCTGCCAGATACATACAAGGTGATCCATGGCAACTGAATTGACAGAATGATGTGCTTTAAGACCAATCCGCACAATCTTCGGAGTATATGAGTGGATATTTTCATCACGAATCCCTGTGGATAAAAAAGAATAGTATTAAGCAAAATATTATTTCGGCTATTAGCATATCACCGATACTAGATGCATGGAAATTTATTAGCAGAACTAAAAGGTAAGAGTATAATCTATTTTCTCATTCTAAATTTTAAAAGGAAAATGCATCACCAGTCCACCAAAGCAAATACGCATAGGTCCCACCATACATTGAACTTTACTATACTATTTATTTATCTTTATTACAAATTTAAATCCCTAAAAATGCATAATGATAATCAGAGAATGATGCAATCAAAATGAAAATACCACAAACAGATCAAAGAGCATCCAGCTTGGTGTTATAGAAGAAAAGCAGCCAAACATCGAAAAAGCATGCATGATCGTGCTAGAGAAACTTGTACCTGTGTTTAAGAGGCGCAACACAATCTCATCAAGTGCGGAGTTTGATGGGGCACATACCAGCACTCGTACACGATATCTGCGACTAGAATTAACTACTTCTGGTTTCTGTACATTACTTTAGGTTAGGACATATGATTCTTTGGCATCTAGTCTATTCAATATAAACTCTAACTTACCAACTCGTTTCCAGTGGTAGGGAAAAAACCGTCATCACCATCAATAGGCATTATATTATCTCTAGGATTGGCACCAACTAACCATGGGGATGCCCGTCCCCAGTGATTATATCTGTGAAATATTTAAGCATTACAAACCCATGTACTAATTATGTTAAAGTAGTTTTATTAGATGCACTGCAAAAAATAAATTATAGAAGTCACTCAAGTAATCCCTGAGCAAGTGCAAGTAGTGCTTAAGATCGTGAAAATAGAAGACTTGAATTCACAGCTATGACTTACTTTTCGTGCATCGGTAGTTCTGGTCCACGCTTTATTTCACGCAATCCACCCCTGCACGAAAAATAAACAACAAACAAAGATTAACACTGGAGGGAAAAAATGGAAAATGCATAACATATTCCCTTCTGCACTTCTCCAGACCATCACAAAATAGAAGTACTAACAGTTATTTCAATCAATCAAAGATGGTAAGAACATGAAAAGTATTATCATACTTGGAATGCACTCGAGCTGGAGTTGCATGCAAGATAGCACTAAGAAGTCCAAGAATAGTCTGTGTTTTTCCAGTACCTGGTGGCCCCTGCAAAAAAAAGAATGCAGGCAGTTTCCAATTTCCAAAGTTATTAACTTAATTTGTAATCAGATTATACCCAAATCGAAGTAAAAGAAACTGCCATGTAACTGCACACTAAAAGATATAAGTGACAACTAAAGAGTTGAATAGATTCCCAGAATCCACAAATGCAACTCATCTAGTATATTCTCAGACATTTTCACATGTCAAGCAACTAAGATTAGATCAATTCAATTCAATATATTTGGGAACAAAATAATTGACAATTATTCCATTAGCGTACACCATAAGATGAAAATAAAGTTGGTCACAAAAGAACAAGAAGAACACAAGCCAAACCTGTATCAGGACAAAGGCTTTATGCGATAGACCTTCCTGCAATAAGCAATAGCATTTCAAAGTCTAGTAAAAGCAAGCGCGAAGAGATACAGAGCAGAAGGGGATTGTGCAGTAAGATTTACGTAAATCTGGAATTTGAATAAAAATATAATTCAAGAAAGAACCTACATGTATCGCTTCTAGTTGAGAGGCATTATGATTTTCTTTGATATATTCATGTAGCAGTCCAGGAATTTTCCAACTCTGGTCTTGAGAGCCAGAGCTTTTTTCACTAGCTGATAATATCAAATCCTTGAAAGGGAGGGAACCAACTGATCTCAGAGCAAGATATTCACGAGCAATAGTTGATAAACTGCAAATCTGCATTAAATGTTACATCCATTAAATGCCACCATTTCCTTTTACTAAGAAACTACAAAAAAATTGTATTAATTTCTTCCATGTTTCAAAGGCAATAGCACTCTTTAAAACAAGGACTTAAACGAAACCAAAATGACCCATGAATTTTGGCCTTTTCATCACTATAGCCCCAATCTTGAATCCACATTACAATGAAGAAAAAGATGATTACTAATCTGATTATTTTTTGTGCAAATCACACAACAAGATGAAGAAAGACATATTATGGATGGTACTTCCAGAAAATTATGTTATCATACCTAAAATAAAATAGCTGGCTTGATCATGGAATGCCCATATCCTGTCAAAGGATCAGAAAAGTAATCTTAGAGTTTTCTAATTGATCGCATTAAACTGTTTCTTGATTGAAATACCCATTTAAACTGTTTCTTGATTGCCATACCCATTTAACCTTTTCACTTAAAAAAGTACTTCAAATCCCCCATCTAAATTACGTTGCCAAAAGCATGTCAGTGTATACAACAGCTTTCACCAAAGGGGTAAATTGTTAAGCTATGCAAGATTAGCACCATGCGGACAACTTGCATAATCAGGTACTACTTTTTCTTAACAGTGGTAAGATCTTCAGTTTGCAATCACGAGTTAGAGATTCAAACCATTGGAACATCACTTGGGATATGATCACATAAGTTTCCTAATTACCAAGGTTCTAGGGTCTTTCAGAAATCTCTAGTTTAGAACTTGGTTAGCATAGAAAGGTTAAAGAGAAACAAGAACAAAACTTTTTCTCCAACGATCTCCATATCCCATCCAGATTGACCCATATCTTTAATTATTAGTCTTCACCCACTATATGATATCCAAACGATAAATGAAATCACAATTCTCTCTTGGGTAATTTTTAAAATGTTTCACAGGTTATGTTAAAATGTTTTATAGGCAATTTTTAAAATGTTTTACAGGTTATGTTAAAATGTTTTACATGACTAGAAATTTAGATTCTCTAATGTTTTGTAACTAACACAATGAATAAAACACAAACAAATAAATGCAAGAAAATTAAAGTCCATGATGCTGGGGATAAAAGTTAAAAGAACATGATTGATCTCTTGAACATGTTGAGAACGGCTTACCTTTAGACTGAACAAACGTTTCTCTACTGCACTGACGGAAGAAGTGATAAGCGAATGCATATTCAATAGTCTTTGAGACTTAACAGCGTCTCTATTTATGTGTATGACCTCTCCAGCTAAATACATTCTAAGTCTTAGAAGATTTGCTTGGCAATGCTCCACCAGTGCAAATGCATATGTTGTTGGAAATGTCGAACCCTCTTTGAACTGCACGAGTAATATACCTCCAAACAGTCAAGACCAGAAGCTATAGTACCTTTATTAGAAATATGAAGGCAAAAATAAGAGAACATGATCTAGAAAAGGGAAGAAAGAACGAAAAAGGAAACAAAAGCACCTACTTAGAATTCTATTTGGATTAAAAAATAATAAATTAAAAAAGAAGAAGAAAAATCTCAGTACAAACCATGTTGTTATATTAAAAAGCATGAACTTGTTGAGTTTCCATAAGTTGGGAACCAAACTTAGAACCTGTATTGATTATTTCCTAAAACATAACATGAGATCTAAAACTTACATCATGTACTATTGTAAGTATACGGGCAAAAACAATACGGAAAAAATTTTGTTGTTTTGATTACCTCTTCTTTGGAAAGCAGTAAAAGATCATTCGGCGATATTGATTCCACCTCATCAGCTTCATAAGTAACTGAAGGCAAATGAAACCCATCAGCCTCACCACATTCCATAACCAACCTGAGCTTCCATTCTTGCACTGCAATTACCCAACACAGCTTTTTGGGTCAGATTCTAGACCTCAAATTGCCCAGAAGAATAATGAAATAGAACTCAAAATAATTACCAAGAAAAAAATTGAAAGAAATATAATGAAAAAACACCTCAACAGCATAATACCAACAATTTTTATAGCAACAACACCCAAACAACATTACACAACGAAATTGAAATTGAAATTGAAATTGAAATTGAAATTGCATTTCATTTCTAATTGCAAACTCTGCTTAGAACCAAACAACTACTACATGATAAGTGTAATTCTCTACCTCAAACAATTATGTGCCAATTTTTGCTAAAAGGACATTAACCATAACAATTAAAGTTACTTCTCCTCCTTTTAAATTCTCCAACGATCTGGGGAACAAAACAGAAGTTACAAAAGAGAAATACCTTCTTCTTCGTCTTTCTTTTGAATGATCTGAGCTTTGACCTCTTCAAACAAAAGTGGCTCAAAAGTGGCCAAATAATCATCGACATCCTTATAAGTATTCTTAACTTCTCTTAAACCCAGTTTCTGCCCCTCAACTTTCTTACTATTTTTGTCATTTCTCTCCTTTGCCAAAGACAAAAACAGAAAAAATCAGAACTTTATTTATAACAGCATATCAGAGTAAAATGGAGAGAGCAAGTCTATTTGTGTACTTGGGATTCTTTGACCAGGCGAAAGTAATCCCAACCAAGAATGATTTTGCAGAAACGGAATATTGAAGCTTCATCTTGAGGCTTATCTTTGTCAACAGCCATGTTTCTAAAAAGATAAAATCTGCCAAAATTAAAATGTAGACTTTTAATGAAGAACCAAGAAAATTAAACAGGAATAAAATCCAAATCCACTAGTGACTAAACATTTCTATTAAACTAGAGTTTCAAGTTTCTACAAGTGTAATGGACGAATAGTTTTAGTTATAGCCACCACAAACTGATAAATAAAATTAGTAACTGCATTTTTTATCTTTAAATGTAAACAATTAAATTTGAATTAGTAACTGAATTTTTTATCTTCAAACGTAAACAATTAAAGTCTCAGGTTATTTTACTTATTTTATTTTAACTGTTAATGCAATATCTATGCATTATGTAGAGTGTATTATACATACCTCTTTTCCTTTAACAATCAACTAAGTAAGAAATAATACAAGAGGAACTAAAGATAAAAAATAAAAGATTAAACATTAAAAAAAAGACAAAAATAAATAATTAAATAAATAAAGATATCAACTAAAAAAAAGAAAGAAGAAAAAATAAACTCACCAAAGATATTGTTGAAGCCAAAGCGTGAACCAGTGGCTCCGTAGCTGTGCCTGGCTGACGGGAGGCGACGGCGACGGCGACGGCGACGGCGACGGCGACGGCGAGGTGATAGGCTGTCACCGTTCGGCGCGGTGATACCAGCGGGAAGGGTGGCACCGCAAATTTTGAACGCGGGGTTGCAGTTCTCTTCAGCTTTTGAGCGAACAAGCCCCACAGCCAGTGGGCTTTGTTTTAAGAGACGGTTCTGGGCCGAAGAAGCAAACAATGAAATCATTGACAACTGTGAAGTTAGTTATATTCTGTTCATCATTGCTGAAGTGGCTGCTGAGCTGGCATGTGTGGAACCAGTTGGTTATTGTATTAGTTACAGGAAGATTCCAGCAAGTGGCGGGAAACAACTTATAAAAGCAGCTGAGTACTCCAGCTATGGGCATGGGGTATATGTGCATGAGTGTAGTGTTTCTTGAGAGAGATTACAATCTCTGAGTGAGGGGGATGAGTTCTCTGTAATCATTAGTATTTTGTTTGTCATTTTAAGCAATAAAGCTTCAAGCCCTTGAAGGCATTTTTCAGCCGTGGATGTAGGTACCTTGGTACCGAACCACGTTATCCCTTTTTGCAAGATTCTCCTCTGTTTTTCTTCTGCTGCTTTTTGCACCATTTTCTTACTTACTTTGGGAACCTTATCTTGAGCATAGTATTGTTATTAGTTCAATTCCAATTCATTGTTCTTAAGGATTAGAGGAAACAATCTCGAGATCAACATTATTTCAACAAACTGGTATCAGAGCCAACCTTTTGGGATTCTTGATTGTTAATGGCTAGTACAAGATTTGATCTTGAGAAATTTAATGGTGAAAATGACTTCTATCTATGGAGTCTCAAAATGAGAGCGATCCTCATACAGCAGGGGCTCGATGGTGCTCTTGATGAAGATGATGAAGGTTCAAGGGCCAAGAAAGAAGAGGGAACGTCAAGCTCTGCAGGTGACTTCAAGGCAATCAATAACAAAGCCCACAGTGCAATCATCTTACATTTATCTGATGAAGTTCTTAGGGAGGTTGCAAAAGAAAAATCAGCATCTGGATTATGGGCAAGATTAGAAGAACTCTTCTTGAAGAAATCTTTGGCTAAAAGATTGTATATGAAGAGGAAACTTTATACATTTTTAATGAAGGAAGGAACAGTTTTGAAAGATCATCTGGATGAATTCAACAAGCTGATTCTTGATCTTGAAAATGTGAATATTGTCCTTGAAGATGAAGACAGAGCACTGATTTTGCTGAGCTCACTTCCAGACTCATACGAACACTTTGTAGACACATTGCTTTATGGGAGACAGTCACTCACACTTAAAGATGTGAAGAATGCACTGAAGTCAAAGGATTTGAAGAAAAGAACTGAAGGGAAAGAACAGAGCCTTGGGGAAGGATTGTATGCTAAGGCAAAATCAGATAAAAGGTCCAAGAAAGAGAAGAAGAACAATCAGAAAGATAAAACTGATCAGAAGAAAAAGAAAAGGAAATGTTACTTCTGTCACAAAGAAGGACACTACATCAAAGATTGTTTCGAAAAGAAGAAGCTTGAAAGGTTTCAGAAGGAGTCAACTGGGAAGGTAGCAATTGCATCAGAAGGTGAAGGAGAGTCTGAAGATGCTGATGTCCTCATTGCTGCAGAAAAACATCCAACTGGTGAGTGGATACTAGACTCTGGATGTTCTTTCCATATGTGCCCAATAGAGACTATTTTAAGACCTTTGAATCTATAGATGGAGGAAAGGTTCTGTTAGGAAACAATCTTGCATGTAAAGTTAAGGGAATAAGAACCATTAGCATAGAAATGTTTGATGGAAGTGTATGGGACCTTGAACAAGTTAGATATGTACCAGACCTAAAAAGGAACCTTATTTCCTTAGGAGTGATGGATCACTTAGGCTGCAGCATTCAGGCAGAAAAGGGTCAGATAGATATTAAGAACAAGGGTACTGTCGTTATGAAAGGAGTCAGAAGGAATGGGCTGTATGTTCTAGTAGGTCCAAAGTTAAAGACATGTTTAAATACTAATGTTAGTAATGACAAAACCAAACTTTGGCACATGAGATTAGCACACATAAGTGAAAAGGGACTAAAGGAATTGAGTAAACAAAGATTGTTTGGAAGTGATCACATCTCATCACTTGAATTCTGTGAGAAGTGTGTGTTCGGGAAAGCCACCAAGCAAAAGTTTACCCCTGGAAAACATGAAACTAAGCAAACACTTGATTACATTCACTCAGACCTTTGGGGGCCATCACAAGTTCCATCTCATGGTAGAGCTAGGTATTTTGTTACATTTATTGATGACTTTTCAAGGAAAGTATGGGTGTATGTGTTGAAGCTTAAGAATGAAGTTTTGGAAAGATTCAAGCAGTGGTGTGCACTGGTAGAAAATCAGACTGGAAAAAGGGTGAAACGGCTAAGAACAGACAATGGACTTGAGTTCTGTTGCAGTGAATTTGATAGCTTCTGTAAACAACATGGCATCGTGAGGCATAGAACTGTTAGACACACACCACAGCAAAATGGACTTGCTGAAAGGATGAACAGAACGCTAATAGAGAGAGTCAGATGTATGTTGTTCAATGCCAACCTATCCAAACACTTCTGGGCTGAAGCAGTAACTACTGCAGCATACTTAATCAACAGGAGCCCTTCCTCAGCCCTACACTTTAAGACTTCTTTTGAGGCATGGTCTGGGAAGCCACCTGACTTGAGTAACCTAAGGATTTTCGGCTGTCCTGCATATGCACACATAAGACAAGGTAAGTTAGATCCCAGAGCAATCAAAGGGTACTTTATAGGATATCCAGAGGGCATCAAATGGTACAAGATTTGGAGCATCGATGGAAAACCATCAAGGACTTTGATTAGCAGAGATGTTATTTTTCATGAAGAACAAATGCTGCAAGACATAGTGGAAACTGTCATCACTACTTCCAGCTCTGTAGAGAACAGTGAAAATAAGCTGAAGGTGGAGCCTAACACAGGTGAAAGGAGCATAGGAACTGATTGTCAGATAATCCCTAAATCATCAGAACTAAAGACCTATCAGCTAGCAAGAGACAGAGAAAGAAGAATCACAAAATTGCCAAAGAGATATGGCATTGCAGACCTTATCTCATATGCTCTCACAGTAGCCAGTGAAGTGAATGGCCATGAACCAATTAGTTATGAAGAGGCCATCAACAGTGAACATAAACCCTACTGGATTAAAGCCATGAAAGAAGAAATAGACTCCCTCAAGAAAAACTGTACATGGATCCTAGTGAAGAGACCCACAAATAAGAAGTTAGTAGGTTGTAAATGGGTCTATAAACTCAAGGAGGGTGTTCCAGGTGCTGAAACCCCGAGATACAAGGCTAGACTTGTGGCCAAAGGGTTTACACAAAGGGAAGGCATTGATTTTAGTGAGGTCTTCTCTCCTGTGGTTAAACACAGTTCAATCAGGGTGCTGCTTGCCATGGCAGCATTTTATGACCTTGAATTGGACCAAATGGATGTGAAGACAGCCTTTCTGCATGGGAACCTAGATGAAGAGATCTTCATGTCTCAACCAGATGGATTTATTGAAGAAGGTAGTGAAGATATGGTCTGTCTACTGAAGAGGAGCTTATATGGACTGAAACAATCACCTAGACAATGGTATATTAGGTTTGACAAGTTCATGCTTGAGCATGGGTATAGCAGAAGTCATTATGATAACTGTGTGTACTTTAGAACCACTGCTGGAGGTGATAGAATCTATTTACTTCTCTATGTTGATGATATGCTCATAGCATGTAAACATAAAGGAGAAATAGAAGAACTCAAGAAGCAACTAAGGTCTGTATTTGAGATGAAAGACATGGGGGCAGCAAGAAGGATCCTGGGCATGCAGATTATGAGGAATAGACAAATGAAGACTCTGTTCCTTTCTCAAACAGAATATATCAAGAAAGTTTTGACCAAATTTGGTATGACTGGCTCAAAAACAGTATCAACTCCACTAGCAGCTCATTTCAAACTGTCTAAGGCACAAGAACCAGAGTCAGAGTCAGATATTGAGTATATGAATAAGATTCCCTATTCCAGTTCAGTTGGAAGCATTATGTATGCAATGATTTGTTCAAGACCTGACTTAGCATACAGCATAGGAGTTGTGAGCAGGTTTATGGGAAACCCAGGTAAACAACATTGGGATGCTGTAAAATGGGTCCTGAGGTATATGCAAGGAATTACAGGATATGGAATCTTGTATGGGAGAGTGGATGGAGCTATGACAGAGGTGACTGGATTTGTAGACTCAGATTTTGCAGGAGACTTAGATAAGAGAAGATCTATCACAGGATATGTGTTTACATTGTGTGGAGGAGCAGTAAGCTGAAAAGCTTCTCTACAGTCAGTTGTAGCTCTGTCTACTACAGAAGCCGAATATATTGCTCTTGCTGAGGCAGTCAAGGAAGCCGTGTGGCTGAAAGGAATGGTCTCTGAATTAGGTATTGTACAAGAGTCAGTCACCATCAGTTGTGACAGCTCCAGTGCAATACAGTTAAGTAAAAATCCAAAGTACCATGAAAGAACTAAGCATATTGACATAAGGATGCATTACATAAGAGATGAGATCAGCAATGGGGTTATAAGTGTGAATAAAGTTCCATCTGAAGATAATCCCGCTGACATGTTAACCAAACCTCTACCTTCAAACAAGTTCAGTACTGCACTAAACTTGATTGGAGTTGTTAGCTTGTGAAACAAGCAAGGTAGTTGCTGAAGCCTTAGCTGGGTGAAGCTCAAACAGAATACAACTAAGGTGGAGATTTGTGAAGTTAGTTATATTCTGTTCATCATTGCTGAAGTGGCTGCTGAGCTGGCATGTGTGGGACCAGTTGGTTATTGTATTAGTTACAGGAAGATTCCAGCAAGTGGCGGGAAACAACTTATAAAAGCAGCTGAGTACTCCAGCTATGGGCATGGGGTATATGTGCATGAGTGTAGTGTTTCTTGAGAGAGATTACAATCTCTGAGTGAGGGGGATGAGTTCTCTGTAATCATTAGTATCTTGTTTGTCATTTTAAGCAATAAAGCTTCAAGCCCTTGAAGGCATTTTTCAGCCGTGGATGTAGGTACCTTGGTACCGAACCACGTTATCCCTTTTTTGCAAGATACTCCTCTGTTATTCTTCTGCTGTTTTTGCACCATTTTCTTACTTACTTTGGGAACCTTATCTTGGGCATAGTATTGTTATTAGTTCAATTCCAATTCATTGTTCTTAAGGATTAGAGGAAACAATCTCGAGATCAACATTATTTCAACAACAACAATAATGGTATCTAATATTTCAAATTTCTTAAACTTAAAACTAGTAGCTCTTAAACTTAAAATTAGTAGCACATGCTAAATGGTATCAAAACAACACGCAAGCATATTGAGTCGTCTAGTCTAGATGAAATCTACTTGATTCATACGAAAGCTAAATAGCAGCAAGAGTATAATGATCAAAATATAAAAAGAGTAGTACGTAGTACAAACAGTAATTTGAGAAATAATGATAAAATATGAAATGTTGATAAATAAATTAAACAAATGAATGCAACCCTTTTAGAAAAGTTAAAAGCCAAGCCCAAGAAAGGTTGATAAATAAATAATTCTACTTGCCCGATATTAGGTTGTGTTGATGGTTTTAACAGGAACTAAAAGCAATAGAGTCATTGCTAGAAGAATAGCGAAGGGTCAATCAACAACTACTGCATAATAACTCCATTTATGGCTAGTTGATATAATCGGAATCAAGGCCAGGACTTGCCCGTATGTGATGGTAGAGTAAGAATAATCAATTAATACAAAAAATTTCAGAAACCAACAAAGATGCCAGCAAGAAAACTCAGCCATTGATGTAAAAACAAAAGGTTTCAGAAAAAAACAAAAGATTTCAGAAGCTAACAAACAACCAGTCTACATCACATTATTTTAACCGACTAAGGCAATAATTGCACCAATGAAAATTCAAGACATAACATATAAATCAGTAGCACTTATGTAAAAACAGAATATTTATAAAAACTGAAAAGAAAAAAAACTGTAAAAAATAAAAAAAGACAAAACGTACCTTAACAATGGGGATTCAATGGACTGTGCTTGAAGAAAAAAGAGAACAAATAGAAAGAATGGTTGAACGTGAATTAGAAAGAGATAAAAAAAGGATTAGGTTTTATCATATGGAAAATATGTATATTTAATAGGAATATTATTAGAATATAGTATTTATTTCTTATTCAGACTTTTTTTCATTCAGATAAAAGTCACGAAACTTTACTTTTTTTATTCAGATGTAAATATCTAAAAATCATATATAAGTTGCAAAAAACAAACAAGTAAATTTAAAAAAAATATCTGAAATTAATAAATTTTCAGACTTTAGACGTTTAACAAACAAGCCCTTAGGGCTTGTTTTAAAGCTATTGAAGGCACTGGAAGCAAGGCAGGGTGAAATTTGGAAGGATGCATGCATAAATCGAAAATTGTTTTAAAGCTTAACAAGCACGGATGAATGGAGGGCGGTTAATTGAATGCCTAAATTTGAGGAGCGTGGGTGCCTTTTGCAAGTCCGTTATTGGGCTTATTATTAAAGGCGTTTACAAGATGGTGCACAAACACGAGATAGGGCGGTCAAGAGCAGCGTGTGCGGCCTTCGTCGTTTCGGAGGAAGCAGCATCAACGATAGTTCATGTGTAGCTTTTCGTTGACAGCTCATGTGTAGCTTTGTCACCCTAAATCACCCAAACACATCCTTTGTTAATTAACTCTTCAAGAGAAGAGACATTTGCAGGGAAGGAATTTCATATTGAGGTTGCAGATTGCAATAAGAAAAAAGTTGTGTTCGCTGAGTAAATTTGATTAAGTAGATTCAACTAGATGGTAGTAAGATTGAGAGCAGTTTGAAATTGTGTAAAAGTTTCAATAAGTGATAATATTTGAATACTTAGTGAAACGTTTATTATCAGGGAATGCCCTCGTGGACTTAGAATTATACGAAAAAATCTTCAACATACTTTACTTTTTGCAATTTACTGTTTTTAACAAATTAAATAATTTACTTTTTGCAGGTTTCAATGTTATGAATAGCAGTTGTAACTAATCTTAACTGTGAATATTATGTTCTCAAAATTAATTTAGATGTTTAATGATTAGCCTACATCTATAAAATAGATATAAAATTTCCTTACACGTAAAATTCCAGAACTTACTCCAATGCTCACTTTAATAATAATACCCATTTGCAGTAAGATAACAATGAGGCGGAGCTGTTGCATAAGATTGGTTTTATTCGTTAATAACAGACGAAGCTAGCAGGCATGAGTTGGTTGGTATAAGCTGTATGGTCGCTTAAAAACTGTGCACAAACACCGCTTGGGTGGTGCTCATGAGAGCCTTTTGGTGCTCAACCGATGATAAAGAACTAAGGTGCTAAATATGGCGATAACGACAGTGACAATACTGATCAGCTCAACACATGCATCTCTCTAGCTCGTGTGGTCCATTAATTTTGTTTCAATCGATTTTTACAAGCCACTTTATTCTCCACAAACAGTTCAATCTTTACAAATGCTTGAAAAGAGTTTCAGGGCTCGAAGCTTTCAACTAATTGTCATCGGTCATACACTTTATGTCACCGCAAACGAATGCAACAATTAAACCCACCTTCTATCTCTGCTGCTGGTGGGTGGTGGCAGCTGAAAGATGAATATATTAAATAAAGACGAAAGAAAAAAACTTTATTTGCTGCTGCGTTCTGTGCGTGCGAATCAGTGACGGGATGGTATGGGATGGAGTAATGCTGCACTTTATTTGTCAGAGGGATCGGCCAATCAGAATTAAAAGAAAACAACCAAGATCTAGAACAACCATTGATAGTATTTCTTGTCCTAATCATATTCAACTGGTGCTAACAAACTTAAGCGCTTAATCTTCATTTTGGGTGGGTTTAATTAATTAGATAAGTGGGATTTATAAGTATATCGTGGTGCCAAATCTTTTTCAAATGTGGACGTTAATTGTAAAAATATCAGTTTTTATAAAGATTGATAAATTAATGCCGCCCAAAGCCTCAACTTTCTTTCATTTCTATTGCCCCACAGCATCTAAACTTTATTTTTTCCTGCTTGCTCAGCAACTTAGCAGATCAATTCATACAATAAATAAATCATCCTAGATTGGAGTTCAATTTACATAAACATATCACTGAAATTAAACTGATATGAAGGAATTGTATAAACTTTTGAAGGGAATTAATTTATAGAAATTACCAAAATGAAGGTCAATTTAAAAGTAGATCGTTATTTTTTATACTTTGATAATAAATACAAATAAAAAAAAAACTAAGTAAATAATATGTTGTGCTAGACATACAATCGATAAATATATCATTTATTAGTGGTTCATGAGATAGACATTTGACATATGACTATTTGTCATTAGTTTATTATTTTTTTTTATCTAAGACGATAGATTCTTTTAGGGATATTTATAGTCAAAAATATATTTTTGGCTACTAAAAATAAAAGAAGAAAAGGACTACTTTTATAAATCAACGACCCTAATTTAGGCCATGTTCATAATTTTCTCAAGATTTTGGGTGTGATTACCAGAAGTTTAATCTGAAAACCAAAATTGCACAAATGACACAATAAATTGAAACGAATTTTGTTGATATAATAATGATAAGACGATTGGTGTTTGGAGAGAAAGCACAGATCCAATGGGCAGAGTATCCAAGACAGCTAGTACAAAATTGACGTGGGCCAACGAAGTAAAGACGTGTAGGAGACCGAGGGCGCGTGCGTGGTGGGGACTTGACCGGGTCATGCCGAGTCCTGACTCGCCCTTAAATTTCGAGCTCGCCACCGCCCCCAGGGACAGCGACTGATTGGACTCGTTTCTTTTGCTTTGCTCACCCTTTGCCTCGTTGTCATCTTCCGACATCATTTACTTTCATCTATTTACCAATTTACCCCATTTTTACTCTCTTAATAGTTTGGAATAATCTCTCTTAACCACATGTGGAGTGGATATTTAATTTCATAATGATGGCAGGATGGTAATTAAGCATTACATTCAAATTATATGTGTGTGTTATGTCATATGTTACAGGTATAAAATGCTTGTACCGCCTGCCGGTTAGAAAATCGAATGCAAGTATTAGATATTCGGACCCATTGTGTATTTATTAATATAGCGATTAACAGCTTTTAAATGACCTAGGAAATTTAGTTTTATAGGTCCGAAATCGATGGCTTAATCCAAATTTTGGTGAAATGAACAGATGGACATTTGATTAGACCAAATTTATTATAATCATATTTATCTGTCCTAAATCTGATAAAATAAAATGTTATAATTAATCTAATTAAATTGACATCCTTTAATTTTTATGTTTTTTCAAATAAGAATCTAATTTAGTAAAGTAGTAGAGTGACCCCTATTGAAATAACTAAAGTAATATTGAACTTTAGAAAAAAAAAATTGGGTGCTCTTACATCCTCATTCATTATATATTTATTATGTATATTTACTCGTATATGATTTTTCAAAGAATAATGCGAAATTTTATTAAAAAGAAAAAGAAGAGAAAGAATAATGTTCAATTACAAAGCAACTAAGTGGATAATTTTTCAAACAATTTGCAATTGCACTACCCTCTAGGTAAATATGACTTTAATGAAAATTCATATCATTAGTCTTTTTTTTACAGTCAAGGTGTATACAATAAATATCATTATACCTAACATTTCTTTAAATTTTAACATGTGTAATAGCTACCATGGAAAGACAAACTATTTATCCTATATAGATGAATACTTTGAATGGTTAGTCATGTCATTTAATTTAAAAAATATACCTCAAGTATTTCAAGTTAAAATGGATAAAATTTTAAAATTTTATTACAAATTTTTTTTTTTGGGTTGATGGAAAAAATTTGTTACAAATGTTGTAAGAATTGATGAAGAATTTAGGACCAAAATGTTATTTTCCTAATTTGAAACATAAGTTTCTACCCCCAGAGAGACTTTCAACTCTCTGCCACAAGACAAGAAAGGGCATTAATGTAAACTAGATCTTAGCTTACGTGCACTTATGCTGCACTTGATATAAGCCGGCAAGCTCGTTGGCTTCAAAGGGGAAAAAGGGGCAAAAAACAAAGGGGGAATAAAACTCTCTTCCTATCCACTCCCACTTCCTCTTCTTCTTCTCCACTTCGCTTCTCCAAACTTCTCACTTCTCCTGAAATCTCTCACGAGATACTTTCAAATCCTTCTATTCTGAGTGATGGGTATGAGCAGCCGCTGCTCCCACACGTCTCACATAACCGAGATCATAATCACCAGCTTCTTTCGTCATAAGTCTTAAATTAAATTTCTTCTCGACTGTTGAATCATCGCATCATCTTTAGTGATGGCTGCTTAAAAGACTAAGCATATTAGTTTTAAGTTAAATGGCGGGTGGGAGGATGTATAATCATAGTAGTTCTAGTGGTGGTGGTAGTGGTGATGGTACTTCGAGTCTGTCCTTTCTGATTCAAAGCCAAAAGGGTTCTTGCTCTAATTCTCAGAATCTTGATGCTTCGTTCCTCTCTGGCCCTTCTCCTTCTCCTTTTCTTGGTAATTTTTTTCCCCTATTCTGGTTTGTCTGGATTTGTGTGCTTTCTTGTACGTCTGTACTTCGTACTAGTAGATCCTTTTATGTGTTTCATTCTTCTCTGCAGAAAATTGGATTCTTATTAGTACAGAAAATTATGAAAGTTTACGCCAGACTGTGCTTGTTTAGATGGAAAGCTGTTTCCTAATGAGTGTTCTGTAAAGAGTCAAAATTTTTATGTCACTTTTGGAAGTATATGATTGCTTCTTTACTACTGATTTCTATGATTATTGGCAAATCTATTATAGGAACATTACGTACCTTTATTGAATGGAAAAATATGATGTAAAGGCTTCCGAATTATAATGATGTGTTTAATAAATTCAGGGTCAAGATCCATGGTGAGCTTTGAAGATGTGCACGTAACAAATGGATCCAATAACAGGCCATTTTTCCGCCCATTTGATCACGATGAAAATGGGGACGAGGACTTGGATGAGTACTTTCATCAACCTGAAAAGAAACGACGGCTTACGGTTGATCAAGTCCAGTCTCTTGAAAAAAGCTTCGAGGTAGAGAACAAGCTTGAACCCGAAAGGAAAATTCAACTGGCAAAAGACCTTGGCTTGCAGCCTAGACAGGTTGCGATTTGGTTCCAAAACCGCCGGGCTCGTTGGAAGACGAAACAGCTCGAGAAGGATTACGATGCATTGCAAAACAGCTATAATAGCCTTAAGGCCGATTATGACAATCTCCTCAAGGAGAAAGAAAAGCTAAAAGCTGAGGTAAATTTTGTCTCTCAGATTTCACTGAATTTGTTATGGCTAAATTGCTCTGAGTTTTGCTTCCTGGCCCTCATTGGACCACGGTCACTGGAATTTGAGTAATAATACGAGATATGAATTGATGTTTCGTGGGTGAAGTTTAACAACCCCATATAAACGTTTAAACAGAACTGCGTTGAATTTTGATTGCCCTAGTGTGTTTTGTTCAGGTTCTTATGCTCACGGACAAGCTGCAGGTCAAAGAGAAAGAGAGTGAAAACACGGAATTGCTTGTGGTAAACAAGACATTGTCACAAGAACCACCACAAATTTCAAAACCTGTTGCTGATTCTGCTGCCTCAGATGGTGAAGTATGTAAAGCCTCAGTTGTGGCTTGTAAGCAAGAAGACATAAGTTCAGCCAAAAGTGATATATTTGATTCGGATAGCCCACATTACACTGATGGGGTTCACTCTTCACTCCTAGAAGCTTGTGATTCATCTTATGTTTTTGAACCTGAACAATCCGATTTATCACAAGATGAAGATGATAGCTTGAGCAAGAATGCCCTGTTGCATCCATACGTCTTCCCAAAACTTGAAGAAGCCGACTACTCGGACCCGCCCACGAATTCCTGTAACTTTGGATTCCCCATTGAAGATCACGCCTTTTGGTCATGGTCCTTCTGATCATGAATCCTTGGTATATAAGTTTATCTTTCCTGTGTCTTTTTTTGTTCTTGTTTACAGGCATGTTAGAATGGTAAATTATGAATAAAAAATAAATTCAATCAATGGCACTCTAATGCGAACTTGGTGGTGGGTTTTGATTGTTGTTGAAAAAGGAAAATAGTGGTTTTGCCCCGTTTGTAATTTTTGTTCTTGTAGGAGTTTCTTAAGTGTTTAATGGAACTTCTTGTTCAGAATGTAATTAAATAATATCTTTTATTTGGGAAAAAAAAAATTATTTGGGTACATAAGTCTAGTCCTTGTGCTGCTCAAAGCTCTGGTCCGATTGCAAGTCATTGCGGGGTCTAATTTTTTACATCACCGTTACTCCATGTTATGTTAATTAATTAATATCATTTTAGTGTGCAATTGACATAGGCTCCATAATCGTAATCGCAACACCGGGTTGTTTTCGTAAGGGTTGGTGAAATGAAATTTGAATGCAAAATTAGTGAGGAGTTGGAACCAGATCACATCTCAGATCACATGTCTTCAACAATAGTGGGTACTGTTGCTATTATATAATTCACTAATCACCATGCTCTTTGAAGCCTATAGAAATGAGACTCCAGGAACATATTAGTTCAAAATCAGTCTCTAAACAATCAACAAGAAGGAAGTTTTGAGCTTCAGATCCAGTAGCAGCAGTTCCATTTGAGCCAAGGCTTCATGGGAAAATTCCCAACCAAATTAATGATTGATTATTTTGATCAACATCACTCGGGGGTCCCATTCAACAAAATTTGGAAGACAGCCTCATCCATTGGATGGTCCATATTGATGCTGATGTTCTCAATATGTTTAACACGAAACTTTGATCTTACCCATGAATGCGGCTGCTGCCTGGCAGTTTTCTGATAAATTTGACAGTAAAAGTCAGAAATTAAGCAATCGAAAAAGAATCTATAGCCACTTCGGCAGTTCTTTAGGCTTAAAACAAAAAAAAAAATCAAATTTTCATACCGCAGCGTCGTGCAAACGTCTCCATTACAAAACATCTGGTGTAATCTCTCTTTCAAGCCGCAATGATGATATATGTGTAGAGTTGTCAACGATACGTGGCCACAAGTTTCTTTTAATTTTTCTTGTTTTCTCCCATCTAATTGAAAATTGCCAGCAACGCCAGTGACCAGTGAATTTTAAAAGCAAAATTATTGCTTGCTTGCTAATAACATATTCCACTTATCAAATACGACACTGAATACTCTTTCATCCCAGTAAATTTTTTTTTTTATAAATGAATCCACCAACCCATGTAAGTTAAATTTATTGATGTCAGTATTTCTCGACTTCCTCTTTACGGCATGTTTGCCAATCACGCACTGCCACATATCCCTTCTTCTCGAAGCAGGAGGCTCCTTTTCAGATTTCCTACCGACCACCCAAACCCACACACATAGGGTTTCAACAGATGCCATACACGTGTACGACGACGATTCCAACATTCGTCTGAAGCCCATTCTCGTCAACAAACATCACATTCAAGACAGCGTCCCACCAAGCAACTCCATAGAATCTACTTCTGTAGCCGGGCCCCACCGACGTGGACATTTAATGCAACGTGGCTGTTGATCCGTGATACGATAGGTTGATTAATCAGGTCAAAAAGTGTAGGACCCACCGTTGATATAATATTTTATATTTTTTTGATAAAGTTTGTTCTCTTGCAAGAGAGATACAGATAAGCATAGGTGAGTTGTGGGCCCAGATTTGGAGGAGAGAAGTGTACTTGACAGTGACAGCACGGATATGTCCATGTTTTCTATCGAAGCTGATGTCACACGTGGTGTACCTTTCACTGGGGCCCACAGTACACTTGCCTATCAGGTGTCTTTGTCGTAGTAGCGTGATAGATTTATAAGCGTCAAATTAGAGTATTCCCACGAATAGCTTTTTATTAGCACAACTTTTATTATTATTATTATTATTATTATTATTATTATTATTGGATGGAGCCATTATTTTTATAAATCCACTTCATCTCTAAAAGATAATTATAATAAATTCGTAATATTTTTAAAGAAATATAAATTAATAAAAAATTTATATAATTAATTAATTAAATTCTTCTATTTTTTTTCTTAATTTTTTAACCATCTTTAATCATAAATTTTAATATAAGTTTTATTTTACTAATTTATTATTATGATATAAAGCTACCAAATTGCTTTAATAAGCATGAGTTGTTGTATCTAATAATTTAGATATTTAATTATGTGACTTATAATCTAATTTTTTTAAAAAAAATTAAATTATTATTTTCACTACCTTATGTGTAAATAACATAAATTTAGCAGTTCAATAAATTATATGACTATTGCGCTATAAAGACAATATGTTAGTCTAATTAAACTTACAGGATCATAATAATAAAATAGTATTAGATACAAATGAATTTGGTATAGAGTTAGAACAATATTGAAATTAAAGTAAATTATTGGTAGTTTTACTTTATAGACATAAAATAGTCAATTTAAACTTATTCCAAAATGATATTTATAATTAAATATGATAAAAAAAATCTAAGTTACAAAAAAGTAAATTAAGACTAATTTAATTAATTAATTCTCTAAAGTTATTTATTATTTGAATTTTTTTAAAAATAATGTCCACATTTTGTAATTATCTTCTGAAAATGGATTGAGTTTACAAAAATTATGCGGTGAACATATCATCACCCTTATTATTATTATTATTATTATTATTATTATTATTATTATTATTATTACTTCTACTTTTGAATTGAACTTTAGGGCATGTTTGGTAGCCTAATTTAGTCTGATCTAAACTGTCTATTTTGTATTTAATTAACTTAAGATATCTCTATACCAAACTTGAGCATTGTTATTTTGATCATTTTTACCCGATTAAGCAGAGCCATTTACCCCTCTGATTTAAGCGAGTCTGGTCATTTTCTTTATTTCTCTTATTATTTTATTTAATTAATAATATTATAATAAATTCATTTCTTGTAATTAATTAATTAATATTTAATAATTATTTTCACTAAGTCTTCAAATTTAGCATTTTTGGCCAGGCAGCAATGGTAGCGATCACCGTAGTCGGCCGTCCACTACGACACTACTATCGCTGTCAATATCTTCGATATCAGTTGATGTCTAGTTTAATATTTTCAAAATCTCTATCATAAGCGCTACACAATGGTACCAATATCCCTCGCAATGAAACTTCCATTCACTGCAGTTTTGTAGTCATAAGTTTAAAATCTAAAAATTTGACAAAAAATATGCGGCGAACAAAAGCTCCATTGTCGAAAATATTAGCACCATTGTGTAGAGCTAGAGATAAGAATTCCAATTATACTAAATATGACTTAAACAGATAATGTTTATAAATTCTCGGCAATGGTTGGTGATATCGTTAGTGATTATCAGTATTATTTTATTTTTTAAATCAAAATGATATTATTTTAATATAAATAATAATATAAAACATTAAGATATATAATACAGTCAATCGTGTACTAAACATAATAGTATATTAAAATCATTACACCTTAATATAATACAATATAATACAATTAAGTACAATCCAATATAACAAATCATATGCCAAACACACCCTTAATAATTTCTTTTAACGTGAATATTTTTCTACTACATAATTAACGTATACACAATACAACAACAACAAAAAAATTTGAATTTTATTCAGGACGTATTAACATACTTATATGCATTGGGCTAGTTGCTTGTGGTAGTGTTTCAAGTTGAGCGGTCACATTCTTTTCGGCTTTAATGGCCTTCCCTTTCTTTCATTCATTCCTTTTTTTTTTTTTTTTGGGAACAACGAGATGGTATGGATTTTTGTTTTTATATATATATATATATTATGAAAAAAAAAAAGAGAAAAATATATGATTCCAACTTATGGCCTTAACTAATAAGTCTTTGGTCTGATGTGAGAATCCTTTCACTTACAATGTGTAAGAGCAAGAGTTCGAGCCTCCATAAAAACACTACGGAAATTAGTTTTAGTTCTTTCTTGATTATAAAATAATTGAATGGAGATGATTATCGGTAAGGAACCGGCTTAACTTCCTTCAATGTCTCTTAAATTCTTTCAGCGTCTCTAGCAAAAAATGGAGACGTTCAGGTGCTCTTTGAACTAGTGATAAAAATTACAGGGATTTAGCAAATGAAGCTTATGGAGGTGTAAATTCTGTAAAATCATTAGATTAATGGATAGTTATATGTGATGAAGCTTATTAAAGCAATTAGAGCATCATAGCTTGTAGTGGAAGCATGTGTTATTACGACTTGAACCTTTCAATTTAAAATTGATAGAAACTTCCAAGTTCCAACCATTTATCTGTTGTAATGCGATGGCAATGTTAAATTTTACCGTACAACTCTAGCTAATTCATAACAAGTTTATAGCCAGGAATTTTTAATTTAGATTAAATTTGAAATTTTAATCGACAATATTTTATCGGCTTAACAAACGAGAGATAGGTTCACACCGCAAGTAACTCAAAATCCAAAGCGAACGGATCAACATTCAACAAGTCCTCGTGAGCGTGATACTCGAGTTTATTTGATTTTTTTCTCGCTGCACTCGACGGTTGATTCATGATCTATTGACTTATGGCAAAAGGATTAATGTCCTCTTGACCTCGTAACTGAGGATTAAGCCACTCGCTTGTCTAGCAAATGAAGTTGTTTTTGTAAGAAAGAATCATAATCGCTAGATCAACTAGAAGAAATTGGTCTGAATCTAACCCACAAAACAAAACAAAAAAAAAAAAAAAGAGATTTCATGCGAGTATACAAAAGAAACTTCATGGTCAATCACTGTGTATCATTTTAATCAGGTATTGAAATTAAAAGTACCATGTCCTTGAGTCCTTCAACAGACTACTAATCCTTACCATTTTTCCTGACAACAATCGGAAAATAAGTCACTTACGATCTCAACTCCTTCTTGATCCCAGATCCTGCAATCTTCATACGACTTCATTAATCACGAGGAGAATTTTGTGGGTCTGCCTCACCAAGCTTTCCTTTCCAACTACGTGAACATGCATGCCTTCATGATCTTGGATAAAAACGATCAACTGCTTTGCATAATTGCAGAGTGACCATAAATAAATAATGCGGCAATAGGCTACACAGTACACACTCGTCTTAAAGTAAGCTACTAGTTCAAAGGGTTGGCCGCGTGTCCCTAACGTCAATTTGAAGATCAAAATTTGACATTGTCCTTCAAGTAACGCACAATCTCTTGCTGCAGCAGTGCAAATTGAATAACCTACATTAATCTTCTAAAATAACGATGTCTAAAATATATGAATGTGCATACAAAACAGAAGTTTGAAAATGGAAACAAGACGATTGCTATGGCTTCAAGAGGGTAACTTCTTTCAACTTACAATCAAACAGAGGATGACGCAACCAGCAGCACCAGGAAAAACAGCGTACCAAAAATTCAAGCTATGCAACTTAACCCCATCCACAAAAAGAATTGGCAAACTTGCAGCTGCATTTGCAATTACATCACGTGCGTATCAGTACATGATAATGAAGCTGGCTTAATTTATGTCAGGGAAAATAGTGACTAATAAGCGAAAAAGGATGTACATGCGACAAAAGCCATTGTTGGGTACAACCTGGTGGATGCGGAGCACGAGCATAGATCATGAATGCAATTGAAGCTGCAAGACCTGTGCTCCTAGCGAGCCAACCTGGTCCAAATATTGAGAATGCCAAAACACCTATGGCTGCACAACCAATCTGAGACATGAACACATTGTATTTCTGCAATATTGCGGGAGTAAGTGATTAGTTTAGAATGTATGATAATCACTTAATCTCAAGAAAAGAAAGTTATAATGAAAAATTGGAGTGCAAGGAACCAAATAATCAAAAACTTTTCAAGGTCTCTCCATCTTCGGTATAAAGGTTTTCAGTCCTATTGTTCATCTATAAATAATTAAGGGCCGGCAACTGTATGAGATTAAGGTGCTTTAAATTTTCATACACAAAATATAAAGATAAATGTGAAGTTTTGAAAGGAATTAATTACTTTTAATTTGTTGAAGTCTTGGATGATTAATTTGTATATGCCTTTAAGAGCATGGTCAAGTGGGCTTTTTAACCTCTTCATTTGGCTAAGCACTCACGATGATAGGTTGATAGTACTTTACTATAAGAATATGAATGGCTCGCTAAAGAAATTAAAGAAAGAGAATTTAGACATCGAAAATTTAAGTTTTTCAAAAATTTTTCTTACTGTTATTGTCTTAACACCACGAACGAAACAGTGTTTACAAATTTGTGACAGAGGCAGACCCAGATAATAAAAACAAATTTGAAGAGGAGTGAAAGTGTCATCGTCTGTTCTTGTTCTCCTAATTAGAAATAAGCGAGAGATTGATAACACATGTTGATGTCATTCTACACCCTGTGACACGTCGTAGGGTGTATAAGTATTAGCATGACATATCATCCAGAACAGAGGAAGTAGTGTTAAACGTGCTAATGGCTGCTATACGTTTTAAAAAAAAAAGGGGGGGGGGGGGGGGGGTAATACACGACTTCCACCATCCCCAAATCGCCGGCATTTGCAAAATAGCAAGTGGAATTCATACATGACCCTATAATTTAAAAGAGTTGACAATTGACATATAATATTTATATAAAGATAAGAGAGAATTAAGGAGTTTACTCGAGCAGCAGGAGTGGACGGGGTAGCAAAAAGCACTGCGCAAACAGCTCCTAATGGTGCAATCGTGATTGAAAGCCCTTTTGGAGCCAATATTTGATCCATCTTTCCCAGTATAGCCATTGCCGCAAATGCTCCTGTTCATTAACAAATTAATTAGCACTAATCTTCCAAGCATTTAAGCTATGTTAAATTAAACTGTCTATATATATATATATATAAACTTGTGAAATGAGAAACTCGAGTACACTTAAACTACCTGCAGAAGGCCAAAGGATGTCGCTGAGGGAAGGATTAGAAGAACCCTTTTGCGGCTTCCAGCTTTCCCATATAGGTGCAGCCATGTTGCTTGATGATGCCACGATTCCATGTTCAAAATTCTTTCTTCTTCTTCTTCTTATTATCACACTAGCCATCTCCTTATTAAAACTGAAACTAGGAGATGTACCTAAAACTAATGATCCCTTGTTTCCACTCAAAGGGTGGTCATGGAGTTTTGATAAAATGAAAGAAGAACGCGAATGCAATGATGGGGCTGTTGGTATTGAAGAGCCATTATGCTGATAATAACTGGCCCCGAATTTTGTGCTCATTTCTTGGATTCAGCTCAGCTAGCAAGTAGCAGCTCAATTTCTGCCCCGTATATCTATCTACAGTATCAACTCAGGACACGAGAATAAAGAAGACCGTTGAGCTGAAAAAAGAGTGGGCTTTTGGAGAGGTCGAAAGGGCATTGGATAAGGGCATCCAGCTCAGAGTCGGAATTCTAACATCCATTCATTTTCTGGCTTTGGACCTTTTATGTATATAATTCAGTACAAACTAATCATACTTTTATCTTCATATACGTATGCTAACACGTGTGGTCGGGTACCGCGCTCGCCCTTGTTTTTTCGTCCTTTCAGTCAAGTTCATTCCACCTAACTCCCTGTATTTTACCTCCAATTTCGTAATTCAACCAAGAAACTTCTAGAAGCAAAATACAAAACTTCTGGTCATAGCTAGAGTCTCTTTTTTAAGTAACATATAGAAACCCAATATCATAGTATTGTATCTCCTTCTACGCAACATGTAGAAACCCCAATATCACATTCATAAGTTACATGCATGCATATGCAACTCATTTTTCTTCAATTCTCTGCTCACATCGTGCATGGTTAATTAGATTGCAAAAAAGTCAAAATTGGTTGGTCGAGATTCATCTCTTTGGCCATTTAATTTTCTCGAGAAATTTTTCTTTTGATGGTAGCTAAGCTTGAAGAAAAGACAACTCAACGGTTTTTTTAAAACAAGTTTTCGTTTTGGTTGGTGAAATGAAAACGAAATAAAGCACTTGGATCCAAAATCATTCTTCTGGAGAAAGGGATGACAAATTAAGAAAAGGAGTGTTCTGTAAGCTCAGGATCCTTCAATTGATGTTTAATGCAGGTGCAAAGCCAAACTAAACGACATTAGAAGCGAGCGGTGAATTAAATAAATAAATAAATCATCAGTTGGGTTTTGGATAATGGGTGGCGTCTCAAATTGCGGCGACTTATTATTAGAGAATACCATTTGAACGCACAAAAAAGAAAAAAATAAAAATTCCACCTTGATCATTGTTATTTATCGAGTCCGGTTGGTATGTTTTTTATTTGAATCATTGAGTTTACAGATGTCAAATTGTAGATGTGTCGTAGGAGTTTTAAGGGTCAACGCTGCCGAAGCAATTAATGGGTGTTGCGGGAACAATTCGATTGTACGTGACCTGCCATGATATGAAAATTCATTTATTTGATACCAATACCACGCATGTGAGCAACTTGCAACTAGTTAGGATTATCAACCCCTGAGGAAAATAATAAATTATCACATCTATAGAAAGCCCTAGGGATTCACCATGAGGTTAATTAATGTAGCAAGTTGAACTTATTATATAAATGCAATAGTCTATGTGTTCAGCTTGATTTTTTTTTTTTAATTACATGAAACTAAAGTCCTAGATTACAACTCATATTATATAATACTATTACTGATAATATTTACAATAAGATAATTCTTGATATTAGAATCTAAATTTTAATTTTTTTTAACATTTTAAGACTGCTTTTATTCAATTATTACAACTCATTTATTCGTTTGAGTACAAAGAACCCTATTTTAACTTTTCCTTTCCCTACGAAATTCCAACCGTTCCTCTTGGTAATTGGCCGTTCAGGGCTTTTCTCAAGCTCTTTTTATTTCTTCATTTTTTATGCACATGCCACGCAATAGCAGCATTTCGTAACCTTCCTTCCGAAAAAGAAAAGCCGGGACTTGGTCCGTTGGGCTGTGGCCCTTCAGAGTTCAAAGCCACAACAAAGTAAAAATGACGCATAATATTATTTTATCTTATCTGGGCGGGCATTTACGCAAGATTCTCAGCATATTCTCCTCAAACTTTAATATGGTTAGAATCAATCTGCGTTTGACGACGGCGTACAGATGAAACACCAAGTATTCGCTTTTGGACCATCATTCTGAGTGCGCACTCAATGAAACCCATGATGCTGTAGATAAGCCCAACGGCCCAAACATGCGCCCTCCCAAAAAGCTACCGACCATCATTTATACAACGCAATCCAACCTATCGCATTCTGAAGTGTTCGCGTTCTTAAAAATAAATAAGGATTTTTCTACGAAATTGTATAAATTGTTACAACAACAATAATAGGGTTGTTGTGCAATCTTAGATTTTAATGTTTTAATCTTCACCATTAGCTTAATTTAGTAGATAAATTACTTATTTAATAATCAACAAGTAAAATATAATAAGTTCATGGATATAATTTTATTTTTAATTAATTAACAAAATATTTTCTATATCACCAACGAAATAAAAAAATTTTAAATATGGAAATATAAACGTGTAAATAATAAATATTAATTATTTAATCTTTAACAGCACATGTTAATTGTGATCCCTTTTGTAATTTATAATTGGAGCCATGCAATTTTAAATTCTTGGTTCTACTTGTTGGGTAAAATTGAATTGAATCAATTGTTGTGATATTTATTAATCTGGCTTTTTTATTTTTTTTTTGGGTTCTACTTGTTGGGTAAAAAGCCATACGCTGCCGCTAATTGCCGTACAACAAAAGAATCCTTGCACCACATCAAATTATTACTTCACACAAACTCCTCGGATCATAGGAAAATCATCTCCCGAATCTTTAAATACGCGACTCTTTAGAAACGACAAAAGAAGAAAAGGTTTTGAGTTAACTGCTTCTGTTACCAATTGTTCAATCGAGTGGCAAATCAACTTCAATTTCTAGGCATCAGGAGCGTAGCTAGCTTGTATTATAGAAACTTCAGTTGGTGCTCGATCTTGATAATACGCTTATTCATTCAAAAAACATTATACAGTTAACATCCGAAGAGAAGTATTTAGAGAAACAAGCTTGTTTTATTGAAGATGAATCCCACGGTAGCCTTTATAAGATGAAATCGGGAGAGCTCGTCAAGTTAAGGCCCTTTGTCCGTACCTTTTTGCAGGAAGTAAGCAGCATGTTTGAGTTGTACATTTACACCAAAGGCAATCGATCTTACGCCAAGCATGTAGTTGAGTTGCTTGATCCTGAAGGCAAGTACTTCGGCAATAGGGTAATTTTCCGCGATGATTTCAGTCAGAAAGGGATGAAGAGCCTGGATTTGGTGTTGGGGCAGGAATGTGGGATCATTATCCTCGATGACATGGACAGCGTGTGGATTGACAGTGATAGGAAGAACTTGGTACTAATGAAAAATTATACTTACTTTGCAAAAGATTCGAAGCATAAATCTTATTCGGAGAAGAAGGATGATGAAAGCGAGAGCAATGGGGCGCTTGCTTACATTCTTACAGTTCTTACAGCAATCCGCGGCTTCTTTTTCAGCCCGAAGATTGCAAGCCTTCCGTGCAAAGATGTTAGAATGTTACTGAAATTACTTCGAAGCAAGATTCTGATGGGATGTGTTGTATTCTTTAGCATTAATAATGTCGATCGGAATTACCCTGATATCAAAGTTAGGGCAAAGGAGTTGGGCGCTCAAGTTACCGAGCTACTTGATTCAAACGTTACACATGTGGTGTCAGCGAAGAATAATGGGAAGGGGGATTGTGTTTTGGGCGCAGGGCAGGAGATGAAATTTTTAGTGAACCCTCAGTGGATTGAAACCACATATTATCTTTGGCATAGGCAACCTGAAGATAAATTCTCCATATTAGATTAATTAACCACTCTTTGCTCGACCTTTAAATTGTTATCAAGCTTTCTAACTTTCTAACTTTTGAATTTCGATTTTTTCCTTCAATTTGTGCATAGGAGACTAGCGGATTTTTAATTTTTGAAAAAATGACAAACCCTCCCTGTTGCTTCAATATATTAATAATGTTCACTTCCCTCCTACGTTTCAAAATCCATCAAAACTGAAAATTGTTCACTTTTGATTTTTTTGTCTTCTTAGAGTCTCTTTTACTAGTTTATCTCTAGATATTTTTATTGATGAACGGTCGTATGTTATGCCATATCGAGGATGAAATAATAAAATTCACAGCAAAACATTAAAATTGATGTTATCTCTTTCAACAGCATGGGTTTTTAATAAGCATTGATGCATTTTGAGAGATATGATTCATCTATTGAAACAGTAGAGGCGGTGTTCTGATACATTTCCTATTGTAAACTAAGAATACGATTTCGAGTCTGCCTCTAATATTAGGCATGAATTCGTGTGTGGAGTGAGTTAAATTAGTCATTCTCAATTGCATGGTTTCGAGATGGGTAGCACGAATACGTAGTTAATTGGCAAAATATTTGAAGAACAATATTTGGGTACCAGGAATAGGTTAAGTTTTCAAAGAAGATAAATTGAGGAAAAAAATAAAAAATAGAAAATAAAAAGTGAAGTGTATCTGTACATATAGTATATTTGAGGGGTGCATGACACTTTCGTTTCCCCTTCTCTTGCTTAATTTTAATTTTAATTTTATTTTTATTTTTTCACCACTGAAGATTTAAATTTTAATATTTTATTATTTGTCACTAATGTTAAGAGACAAAATTGTACAAGGGAATCCTAACCTTTAAAGGAAAAGTAGATATTAGATAGAATTAGGGAATCCTAACCTTTAAAGGAAAAGCAGTAATGTATATATGAAGTCATTGTGTTCTTCATTCATAAATTCTATTGCACTTACCAAATTAATCTCAGTACGATACTATGTCCTCTTCTTCTTCATCCCCTTATGTCCAAAAATCACCTTGTTTCCGGCCTTGTCTGCATCCCGTAATTTACAATGCTGTGTGCTTATCTTGGGCAGGGACAATAGCAAAGGGGTACGGCTTATCATTTAACAACTTAGTCGAGGGTTTAAAGCTTAGCAGAGATGAGGTTGCTCGTTTGAAAAAATTGAACTCAGAGATGGTGTATCGGCAGAAGAAACTCCACTTAGTGCTGGACTTAGATCATACCTTGCTGCATGCGGTAGACATCGACATTTTAGCTTCCGAAGATCGTGAGTATTTGATGAAACTATGGAGTTCTTTATCAGACGGTCACCTGTTTGAGATGGGTGGTGAGTTGTTTTTTGTCAGGGTAAGGCCTTATGGTGAGTTGTTTTTGGTCAAGTTAAGGCCTTTCATCCGGAAATTTCTCAAAGAAGCGAGCAAGATGTATGAAATTTATGTATGTACCACGGGGACTCGATCCTACGCAGAGATGATGGCTAAATTGCTCGATCCTGAGTGTGAGTACCACATCAGAACAAGATTGATAACACGCGAAGATTTCAAAGAAAGGGGAAAGAAGAATCTTGATTTGGTTCCGGGGCAAGAACGGGGCGTCGTTATCGTCGATGACACGGAGAAGGTTTGGAAGGATCATAAGGAGCAGCTCATTTTGGTGGGGGGCTATAATTATTTTAAAGAGGGAAGAAATAAGAAGAGTAATATTCTTCAGAAATCCTTTTTTGAGACGAACACTGATGAGAGCGAGTGGAATGGAGCACTTGCGAATGTTCTTCGAGTTCTGAAAATAGTTCATGGGTTGTTTTCTAAGAATCCGGTTTGCGGGGATGTTAGGTTTTTCTTGGGGGAAATTCGGAGGCAGATTCTTGTAGGATGTACATTGTTCTTTATCAGGGATGTTGATGATAACGAGTTTGAATTTCCATTACTCAAACGGAGGGCTGCCGAGTTGGGCGCTGCATGCACGGATGTATACAACTCGTACGGTGACACATGTGGTCTCCGTCTCGGCAAGGCCAGGAACAAAGGGTCGTCGGTTGGCGGAGCAACACAACAAGATTTTCGTGCATCCAAAGTGGATTTATGCTGCTTATCATCTGTGGAGCAGACAAGCTGAGAAGGACTATTTTCCACTTTAGACTCAAATTTTTCTTTCTGTAATTAGTTTTGAAGTTAGCTGGCAACATATTTTTCATATTCTACGTTTAATTTCCACTCAAAAGACTTGTATACCTTTTTAATGAATATGATTGAATCTCGACATTTTAATGAATATTATTGAATATGGCACGTTCCATTATTTTATTGGCGGAGACCATTGGCCCACAACATAAGAAAAATTGACACGCTTTTTGTCGCACCAGTTCCGAACAAAATCTCAGATTACAACACAATTCTGAAGGTCGTGAAATCTTACATGTTGTCTTGTTTGGTACCACATTACGGTTGGACGACCTGACACACGAGTTAAAATCTTGCCGAGACAATGAACAGCTTGAGTAGATTGAGGCTCAGTTAAAAATATGGGTTGGAGATAGTGGTGCTTCGAACTTGTAATTGAACCTGCTACAACTCAATTTTTTATGCTACTACATACTCTAATACTATCTGATTAGCGGCATTAGTAGAAGCCCCGGTGATTCACCGTAAGTAAGCAAGACCATCCATAAAATTGTAGATGAGAAAATTAATATACAGGCTAGGCCCTAAAGAGAGCGAGAAAACACTCGCAGAATAAGGTTCAGGCAGTAACTACACATGTTCTTGCAGAACAAGGTTTTCCAAAATGATTTGTGTATCAAATTAACAATAATCTGAATGGGACTCATAGAAATCACTTGGGCAAGGTGACATGACCTCTTGCTCTAGCAGCTGCAAAACCTGGTTCATGGATGGCCGATCATCCGGGTTTGCATCTGTGCACCTCGCAGCTATTTCCAGAATTGCTTCCACAGTTTCCATATCGGCATTAGCACAGCGTTTATCTACGACATCTTCCAATCTATTCTCTTTCAGTAGGGTGTTCATCTGGCATAAGTAGAAATTGTTATCATTTTGGTACACCCACGAGATGCTAAGAAACCTAGCACTTGTGTTGTGTTCATCTGTCTAAATAGAGTATCTCTAACTAAGAAATATAGCATATCAAGAAAAGAAAGTTCTGGAAAGCATACCCAACCAACAACATTTAAGCCTCTCTTTACAAAAGTCGGATCAGTAGGTCTTTTCCCAGTTACAAGCTCTAGCAAGAGAACTCCAAAGCTATACACATCGGACTTCTCAGTAGCTCTCCCACTTTGTAGATACTCTATTTCAAAGCAGTGCATAAAAACAACTAATCAGTGAACCATAAAAGCTTATGAATCCTTGGAACTGGAACCGGACAGAAATCCCAGAGTAAAACATCGATTCCACAAACACACACCTGGTGCTAAATAGCCAAAAGTGCCAGCCACCACAGTGGTCACATGTGCTTCTTCATCTACCAAAAGCTTGGCAAGACCAAAGTCTGAGACATGGGGCTCCAAGTTTTCATCCAGGAGGATGTTGCTGGATTTTATATCACGGTGAACAATCTTTGGACAGCAGTCATGGTGCAAGTATGCCAACCCTCTGGCAGAACCAAGGGCTATTTTCAAACGAGCACTCCAGTTCAACAATTGCTGTCCTTCACCATGTTCTGAAGAGTAGCAGACATCAATTTTCTTTTCTTCTCTCTTTTTTTTTTTTTTCAAAAACCATTAATTAAGAGTTTCTTTTCAATGATACCTATTCATGTTAATCTTTTACAATGGAACAGAGTCAGACTAGCGGAAAAGCTGGTACTTACCATGCAAGAAATCATCTAAGCTGCCCATAGAAAGATAATCATAGATGAGAAGCTTTGTTGCAGGGAGTCTGCAATAACCTCTCAGATTGACCAAATTTATGTGCTTGATGCTACCCAGGATCTCTAACTCCCTCTCGAACACTTGATCAGACCCTTCACGACTCCGATCAATTCTTTTAACAGCAAATGTTCCACAATCATTCATAACCATCCGGTATACAGTACCGAATCCTCCAGAACCTACAACATCCTCCTCATCAAGAGCCTCCAGCTTCTCAATGATCTCACATGAGGGGTACGGCATATCACCTTGAAAAGTTATAAGCTTTGTACCTATTGAAGCATTCAAGAATTAGCAGGAAAGAAAAGGGACACGTGCAACATTTTGATTCATATTCAGCTTACTTGCTTCTTGATCAACTTGCTTTCGAACTTCAGTGTATCTCTTTACAGCTCTTTCCTTCTTTGACAGCAAACAAATCCAAAGGAATGCAAGGAGAACCACAAGCGCAAGGCCCATTGTGGACATTGCCCCAATCAGCACTCCTTTCATGTAATGAGAGGACCGTTTTGTAGGCACTGCACAAACCACCATAGCAAATAAACTAGTATCAGTATTTGGACAACCATGTGCAGGAATCAGCTCTTCCTGATAAATTAACAGTAGGGACAAAATACTGCCACGGACATCTGTTACTCAGCGAAAAACCAAGGAACATGGCACAATACTTGCCTGCAACTTCGTCACTTGATGCATGAGGTAGCACAGCAGGAAATCCCATCGAGGTTCGACACGGCTTGCGTACTTGCTGACCGCAGAGATCTAAATTTCCTATAAACCTAAGCCCAAGTGAAGCAGTCTTAGAACAAGTTCAGAGGACAAACAATTAAACCGAACAGAAGTGATAATCAAGAACCAATTTTGACGAAATTACACTTGTCTTAGACACCCCATAGAATAAAGGTTGAAAAAATTGCTTGCTTGTTGTCTAGATAGGTCTCATGAGTGACACAATAGATAGCCATATTTAAACTGTGGATATAAATTAATGAACCTAACATTTTAACACCCCTCAGACAAAGAACAGCTAATCATGCAAGCAAAAAACTCATCCACATCAAATGGACATTTCGTACATGGGATGTCTTTGGGTACAATTAAAATCATGACAGTAACATGAAATTATTTGGAGCACTAACATAGTATAGCAATTCAAACACTAATTCTAGTTCCAGTTTTTCATCCAGGCTCTGACGAGTGTTTCACAGGATCAGATGTATGCAAAGAAGACATATGGAAGAAATTTTGTCCTTATATGGGGTAGGCGGTAGGACTAATATCATAAGTTTACTACTTAAAAGACATTTTGTCAAAGGGCTCTAGAGTACAGTCAGATGAAACAAAAGAATCTGTTAAATGTCAATTGGCCTGGCATATTTGATCAGCATATGCATTGGTAAGAAAAGAAGAAAAGCAAAAGATAACATGAGTACTCACGATTTGTTTCCAAAAGCACTCAGGGCTCCAAAGTCAGGTATCTCACCAGAGAAGAAGTTGGTCGACAAGTTTCTGCATGAAACAGCACCATACAGTACTATCAAGACGTTTCCAAATCATCTGTGAGGGCTTTAAACTGAGACTCATGAATATCCAAGTTTGTTAAGGTAATTGTAATTCATTTCAACTTACAGGTAGTGCAGATGTGTGAGCCGGCCAAGGGATGACGGTATAGCACCCTTTAGTAAATTGCTTGACAAATCCCTAAATTCAATAATCCAATATAAGTTAAAGATATAAACTCAACCGGGATTAAAATTTGGACCTGCAATGGACAATGAGAGATCTTACAAAATAGTAAGAAATGAAAGGTTTCCAATATTTGCTGGTATTCCTCCTTGCAAATAATTTGCCCTCAAGTACCTAAATTAATGATCAAAATTACGCCATGAGGTGTCAAGTGCACATACATGAATGAAAGTGATCAAATGCAAGAGCAATGAATCAGAGTGAGATGTTCTTTTGTCAAGTTGGCTTACAAGGCTCTGAGCTCTGTACAATTCGTAATCTCATTCGGAATAGATCCATGTAAGCTGTTTTGATGAAGCGCCCTGTTTCAGGTTGAAATTGCATTACAACCAGAAATATTGCAGAAAGAAAAGCAAAAGAGGGTCAAGAAGGGTATTGAACTTACAGTCTTTGTAATCTATTAAGTCTACCAATGCTGGGAGATATAATGCCGCCTAATTGCATATATGGCAGATTTCTGAATAACCCAATGTGTGGATTAATTTTTTAACAAAAGAACACAATTTGCAGTAATTTGAAAAGAACAAAGTAGAGTTACATACATAGAGCGGACTCGCTGATCATGGGCATGGCAAGAAATGCCAGTCCATTGGCAAGGAGATTCATCAGTAGCTTGCCAGTTCCCAAGCAAATTTCTACTATCATTCAAAGAGCTTTTGATTTCTAGCAATGTCATGCCTGGAAAATACGATTATATCATCAACAATAACCCAGCTTTAACCTCAATTTGACTCATCTAAACGATTATCTTCGGTATAATACTGAACGCAACATTAAAACATCATGTTAAGAACTTTGTTTCTTTTTCCCCCGGTCAAAAACACCACCTTTTAACTACCAATGAAAGCCCCATACTCAAAACTGAAAAATTTCTCAGCACAAAAAAATAAAATAAAATAAAACAAAATAAGCAAAGAAATAAAAAAGAAGAACTCGAAATGGAATATGAAATGTAATCAGGGTTTTTTTTTTTTTTTTACCATCTTCAGTGAGAGAAAGGCAGCAAGAGCTGAAGAGGGCTCCTGCAAAAATCACTGTTAAGATCAAAACCAGCTCATGCATTTTCATCTCTTCTCACAAATGGGCTCTTGTTGTGCACTACGACACTGTACAACGAGTACACACACAGCTGGAGAGATGAGAAGCTGTGATGATAACAGTGCTTGGGAGAAGAGTGATGATAGTTTGAACTGCTAGTGACAAATCTAATAATTATTTGAAGCACTAGAGAGAGAGAGAGAGAGAGAAAAAAAGCTTTATTTTTCCTATTTTCTATGACCTGAGTGAAAGACAGACCTTTTGAAAATGTATATGGAAAGTTGTGCGGAAAATTAGTAGCCGTTGTCCAATGAAATTCAAACACTTTGCTCCAAATAATACTCTTCTCAAGTATGAAATTTAAACTACTCGCTTCACATGACAAAGTTAAAACATTTATGGGATTTTTTAATATAAAATGCTTAAGTTTGGCACGTGTAAGATAGTGGGTAGAGAGTATGGGGCAATTTGTGTATCCACAAAATTAGCTTGCCAAGGTCCCGGCTTTGCAAGTCTGCGGTTGCATTGAAACATGTCTGACTCACTCAGTTCTTGAAGACATTGACGTGGCTTATGTGTTTTGTAGCTAGAGGTTTTATTTAAGGCCAAATCTTGGGCCATCCTAATGCGCCCTTATGAATGACTATGGGTCCAGCTCTATGTTACTTTCATTTTCATGGGCATGCGTTTGAAAGGTTTCTTTCCTACTAAAGCTAGCCTTTTTCTATGTATAATTTGCCTAATCCTGCTGAACCCAGAAAGCATTGGGAGGTTTTTTTGTTCAAAATTTGAGTTTAAACTAGGATTAGACATGGTTGGTCGATGTTGAATTGTTAATAATTTTATTTGTGCAATGTATGATGCCAATTCACTGGGGCTACAATGTGATGGATGTTGCTTCAACTACTACAATTGATTTTATGATTTGACTATAAGCTGTAGACCTTTTAATTTGCAAAGCCATTTGGGTCAAATTTGGATGATGGTCTTTCACCAGCATTGATTTTAATTTAGACCTGAGGCTAAAAGAGCCTTCACCTTTACTATAAATATACTCAAACCAAACGAAATATATTCAACTTCAGAATAATGAGTAGCTTTCTCCTGTATATGCTTATGTTTCAAGCAAATGGTGGTTACACTGTGGCCAGCTTTATTTGGTCGCAAAACATATTGATTTAAGATATGGCACTTTTTCGGAAATGGGGGTTTGCAGAGATGGCAAACCGGTGGGTTTGAAACTTGCAGAGGTCACCATCTCAGTGGCGCACTATCTTTTGGGCCTGATGGTTAATATCCTCATGGCCCAACGTCCCATTACCCCAAGTCTTAGACGTTCGTTAACCTGAGTGTTGCATGTTAAAGCCCAAATCATATGGGTCCGCTTGGATTCATACAGATATCAGACAGTCTTGGGCTCTCTACCAGGCATTACATTTGCACCAAATAACGGCGAGATCTTGAAATTATGCAAAGCACATGTTTCATCCTTAATTCGTCAAACACACACGAGAGCAAATGAGTCCTCAAATTAATGAGAATTCCAACTTTTTCGATCGTGATGCTGAGGAGTTATTTTTTCTATCACTAGGCTCTGGTGGCCAAGATATGTATTCAAGAAGAAAAAAACCTTAGAGGGTGCTAATTCTATCACGCCATCACCTTACCGTTTAATTTGATGTCATCACATATACATTTATTATTAAATTTAAAATAATCATAAACACATATGCATGTGATGATATTAATACCATCTAAGATTTTTTCTTTTAAAAGAAAATTTTAGACAAGGACGTAAATCATATTGCCTTACAAGTATTAAATCAAATGAATTATATATGCAATAATGATCAAATTCAAGATATGACAAATGCAACAATGTATATGTTAGAATAAATGATATTATGCGATTGAATGATCGTATATAAACAAAGTGATAAAGGGAACATTTCCAAAGATTTTCCCGTTTCTTCTATGAATGTGTTAGAGCAGATAAAACGACAATGTTGTCGACTGCTACCGACTACTATCACTACTATCACTGAAAAGTGAAAATGCTCAAGAGAAAGATTGATGAAAAACAAGTTTAAAATTCGATCTCTTCTTTTCTTTTTTTCATTTTGAGTTTTTTTTTTTTTTTGTGAAAGATAAATCATATCTGCATCCGGATTGAGTAGTTCCCACATGAAATTCCATGAAAATGATGAGGCAATGTTCGTATTGGCTCAAATTGAAAAATGGGATGACAGTTTTTCTTTACTTGTTTCCAGTGGACAGTCGGTGAAGAAAGAGCGCAATTTGTAATCGAGCAAGCATGTTTCCAGTACAGATTCCTGATCCTCATCCACCACCAAATACTTGGAAAGTTGAATGGCTGAGCTCTAATTCCTTTAACCTACCCATCAACCAATTTATCCACGGACTCTAAAAGTGGCCCTGCTCAAAGCTTACGAATAACTTTCCAATGTTCTCGAATTTCACTTGTAAGCATCAGATGTGAAATCATGGTCGTTTGGAGAGTGACGGAGTTGCAGCATTCAAAAATAACAAGATCTAGGAATGGCATTGGATACGACCACACTCCAAAAATTTGTTCATGGGGTGCATATTTTTTTTCAAATAGCAATATCCATATGTTCTGTTGTTGGTGATAACTTTTCCGCTGTGTATATGGGGTGTTTACCTATAGCGAAAAATTGCCTCGTGATAGAAAAATTGTGATAGCTTAGCTAATATTAACTTGCGATGTTGCACTAGGACCTGAATTTTTACCTTCTTTGCTTGCCCAATGATCGGAGTGCAGCTACCATACGGGGCCATACCACAGTGGTGACGCGCCTAAGAGCCTCGAGGCCTATTATTGGCATTGGGTACAAAGCTTCTTAGCGTGGCATGGGCTTTTCCATGAACTGCTACAAGAGGAGTCTGGCCCACAAGATCGACATTGGGCCATTCAAGCACAAAGATGCCGTACGATCGAAATACAAATTTGTTGATTGCCGGAGAACACGCAATAATTAACGGTGATCCGAGGAGGTGGCCTCTGCACAGTCCTAGTCCATCACCGTGCCTGATCATCAGAACGATTTTTCCTTTTTCTTTCGCTTTTAAGAGTCAAAGCTCATGGCCACGCGAAGGACGAAGGTACAATTGAAAAATACAAAACAAATAAATAAATATTTGGACCTAAAATTGTCTTAAATACTTTGCAATGTCATACAATAATTACGGTTAAATATTCGTTTATTCCCTATATCATGAGTTAAATACTTGTTTAGTTTTTATATATAAAAAAATGTCTCTAGACATCATTGTTATTAAATATATGTGATGCTCATGCCTTTTTTTTTTTTTCTTTGCTTTTATAATTATATCCTTGCAACAATACTCTAGGGATAATAATTTATTTATCCATAAAAAGTTAATAAAAAATTAACCTAAAAAATAAAATAACATTAAATGTAGATGTTTTTCTTATTATTTTATTTTTAGGATTAATTCGGTAAATTAAATTTTTATAAATAATTATTAACAAGATCATTGCAAAGTTATCAATTATTGCTTTAAAACTGTAGAAAGGATATTATTGTAGAAGTAAAAACAGTATAAGGACATGAGTGTCTTATATGCATCAATAAGAATGTCTTTAAACATTTTAAAAAATATAAACAGATGCTTAACCTAAAATATAAGAATTAAATGACCATTTACCCCAATAGCTACTGATTAAACAAGCCATTGATATGAAGAATGAACTTCAAATTAAGATGGCTTACTTACTTCCGTCGCTTAGAGTTAATGAAATCATCGGGGCGGCGAATGATCTTGAAGTATCCAAGAAAGGTGAACATCTCTCCGATGAAAGGGAAGCCGATATGACGAGGTGGCAGCCTCAGCCTGGAATATCGAAACTTCAGAGGAAGCGCATGCCACAGCTCATTCCACCACCACAACAGAAACCCCAGTGTATAAAATAGGCATTGGTCCAAGAAGAAATGCAACCCCCACTCCCATCGTTGTTTCCATAATCTTACACTCCTTTTACTACTGCAGTAACACGTAGTGCAACAGTGACCTACTCACTTCACTTGACACTTGTCTTGTGTTGTTCTTCATAAATTTAACTTTTGTATAAAATAGGCTCAGATTTATCCCAGTTGTGCGTTGTATATTCCTCGTAGATTATTCTTCTAACCCTAAAATTGCGAAGGGACAAGATTTCCTGCCCTCCTCAGCTTTACAATATGTAAATATGTGAGGTCTTGTTCATAAATTTAAGCTATAATAAAGTGTTTAATAATTTTATTTTTAAATTATTTACGGGTAAAAATTATTTACGGGTAAAAATATCTTTATAATATTATATTAATTAGAGATAAGTATATATCGTCGTGGGAAGTGTACACATAACTCCACACTTACTACCTTAATGGATCTTCGAATTTTGCACCTTCTTCTTCTTCTTCTTCTTCTTCTTTAATTATAATTACAATATTGCTTGTATTTTACAAACGGGACCAATCGATCGATGACATTTTTATTTGAGGATCGATCGGTACCCTTAAGAGACCCCATGCCCTCCCCTCAAACAAATACGACGAGAATGGAAGCGTACATATACATACATGTACATTAATTTTTGTGTGTACATTAATTTTTGTGTGTACATTAATTTTTGTACCATGCGTATTAATCCGTTGGTGTCAAACTTCAACAAAACAAAGAGTAAGTAATTGATCTGTTAGTTTTATTTCCCTAAAATTTTAAATCTTCTACCATATATATATAATTAGTTTTTCATCAGGCTAAAATAGTCCAAGAAACCAAAACAACGACAATAATATGACAGAAGGGTTTTTTTGATGTACTTTAAAACATTACTAGAAAATTATTTGTTTTGCCGATTAATAGGGGTCCTGATCATTTTCCCTTATTTGAAAAGTGTACTATATATTACTCTTCATTGCTTTTTATTAAAACTATATAATTGTTAAAAAAAAAAAATTCATTTTTTACTTTAAAAAAATTCCAGTGTTAAATTAACAAAATCAAAACCTTAAATAGCTTAAGATGATATAAAGAGAAATCAAATTTTTTTCTTTTTGTTTTGTTGAAAATGCCGAGCCAAGTCCCTATAAATTATAGGGCAACACATACATGTAAAACTTTGATAAATTAGTAATTGATAAATAAAAACCTCCATTAGACAATAAGTTTTTTCAATCCCTACTCCGTGGTCAACGTGGTAAATTATAATAAGATTAGTTAATAAATTTTTCTTGTTCTCAATATTATTAATTTATTAAGATTTTACAGTAATAGGCAATTAAATTTTAACACTGGATTCAAATTGATAATGGAATGACCGAAATTAGGTCATTAAAATTTTAATCAAGAAAAAAGGAGATTAATTCACGCTCTATAGTAATAAGAATCGTCTGGCTAACTGCCCTGTCCGAATAATATTTGGAAAATACCCAACATTTGTAGCTAAATATTTCATCCACGATTAAATTTTAAGACATATTATATTATTTCTGTGAGCTAATTAAGCTTTTGTACATATCCGCAAAGTTAGGATCAAAATGCACAAGTAGTTAACTAGTATTACAAATCTAATTGGGCCGTAACCGTTTGTCGAAATGCGCGCGTGTTAAGACAGCACGCTATGTATGGTCTCAGCTCACGCACAGTTGACTAAATTAATAAAACACGTTGCATGCATGGTGCCATGCGATGGGCACGTTCACTTATCCTCGATTAGAATTTTCAGCAAATGTCCGAGTAATCAGCCTAGCTGGTACACCCACACTACTACATCACTCATATGTTATTCTATCATATTTAACTTGCACTCCTTATAATTATAAAAGAGCATTAAGATTAAACGAAATTAATTAGTAAACACTCAGAGAGAAAATTAATTAAACATGGAAAATAATGGCCATTCTTCTTCTTCTGCTTCCACAGTGGAGCAAGACCCTTCCGCTAAGAAACCTGGAGGATGGAGAGCCATAAAGTACATACTCGGTAATTTTCATGATTTAATTAATATATATATATATTTGTGTATGTGATTTGATTTCTGAGTGGATTTAATTAATTAATTGCTTGATTATTGAAGGGAACGAGACATTCGAGAAATTGGCTTCGATGAGTCTGATAAGCAATATAACAGTGTATCTGCAACACAATTACAACCTAGGAGGTGTTCTTTTGGTTAACATCGTAACCATATGGTCCGGTTCCAACAACATTACGTCGTTGCTGGGTGCTTTCATTTCTGACGCTTATTTGGGCAGGTTCCGCACCCTCCTCGTGGGCTCCATTGCCTCTCTGCTGGTAAATAAGGAAATTAATTGAAATGCATTAATTCTTGGTTACATGTTCTCGGAAGGCTCATTACATATGTCTCCATAATTTTCACAGGGTATGTTGACAATGACACTGACAGCAGGCATACATCAGCTGAGACCCTCCAGCTGTAGTGATCCCCCTAATTGCCCTCAGCCTCAAGGCTGGCAATTCTGCGTCCTCTTCGCTGCACTTACACTGCTATCCGTCGGAGCAGGGGGGATTAGGCCTTGCAACATTGCCTTTGGTGCCGATCAATTCGACACCACCACCGAGAAAGGACGGGCACAACTAGAAAGCTTCTTCAATTGGTGGTACTTCTCTTTTACCGTTGCCCTCCTTGTGGTACTCACAGGCGTTGTCTACATTCAGACAAATGTCAGTTGGGTTCTTGGTTTCGCAATCCCAACAGCTTGCCTTGCCTTCTCCATAACCCTTTTCTTGTTGGGCCGCCGCTGTTATATTTACATAAAACCTGAAGGAAGTGTCTTTTCAGACATGGCCAGAGTGGTCGTAGCTGCCTGTAGGAAGCGAGGTTTTAGAGTTGAAGCAGGTTGCGAGCATAACTATTATGATCCCCCTTTGATGATAAAGCTCAAGCGCACCAACAGGTTCAAGTGCCTCGATAGAGCTGCTTTAATCACGGAACCAAGTCGCGAGTTGCAACAACAAGGCACGCCCAAGAATGGGTGGAGACTTTGTAGCCTTCAACAAGTTGAACAAATGAAATGTGTAATAGCAATCTTGCCTGTTTGTGTGTCGGGAATCGCTTGTTTCATATCAATGGACCAACAGAACACATTCGGAATCCTACAGGCAATCCAAATGAACAAATCGGTGGGACGGCATTTCAAAATGCCACCAGCCTGGATGAATCTCACATCAATGCTTGCACTTTCATTATGGATCCTCATTTACGAGCGGATATACATTCCAGTGACCACAAAAATTGCCGGAAAGGTTAAAAGACTGACACTGCAACAAAGAATCAAGACCGGTATCGTAATGTCGATTCTATGCATGTTAGTGGCAGGATCTGTCGAGAAAAGACGACGTGAGTTGGCTTTAAAACACAATTCGTTTGTGTCACCCATGAGCCTTTTAACACTCTTGCCGCAGTATGCCCTATCAGGTCTGACCGAAGCGTTCGCTGCTGTTGCTATAATGGAGTTCTTCACCAACCAAATGCCCGAGAGCATGAGAACTGTTGCAGGGGCGGCATTTTTTCTAAGCTTGTCTGTAGCAAGCTACGTGAGCTCATTGGTTATTAATATCATCCACCAAGTGACTAAAAGGACCGGGAGCTCGCCATGGCTGGGAGGTCATGATTTGAACAAGAACCGGCTCGATTACTACTACTACATCATTGCCGGCCTTGGAGCTGTGAATTATGTCTACTTCAGCTTCTTCGCCAGTCACTTTGTGGTTAATACTACTGTTGCCGAAATTGGGGTAAAGGATGTGCAATTAGAGAACCTGGTCGCGTGCAACTCAGCAAACTTGTGTAGGAGAGAATCTATAGATGAAGAGAAGGGATTGGAAAGGCCTGACACTAGCTAATTAGCAAAAAAGGGATCTATAGTTTTTTTTTTTTCCCTTCCTAATTTTGTGTTACAATAGATATACAGAGACTATTTGTTTGCATACTTTCTTCTTCTCTCCTTATTTTATTTTATTTTATTTTTCTTTGGAGAATAGTTTAATTGTGAAAATACAGTGACTCAAACTTTTTAGGAAATAGTACTGCAATAATGGTACTTTGAAAACCAAAAAAAAAAAAAAAAAAGAGAATCGGATTTCATGTTTCTTATTTTATTTTTTATATTTTCAATATATGTCGTATTAAGCAGGTAAGATCGTGGTTGTCAGTTTTTTCATAATTTAATTTGTTTGTCAACTCTTTAAATCCTAAAATAGAGGAGTACTGATATTTACTCCAAAAGATACCCAAATAAATACTCACAAAATCATTAAATACAAAACATATTGTAATTTTTTTGTACAATTTTTTGTGATAATATGATTATTCGAAATAAAAGTGGCAATGTATGCCTTCATTAAATAAGGTGTTCGTGTTATTTATCTACGCACAAAGAAAAAACTAGGGGGGGCATTGAAGCTTGTTGCCCGTTGAGGCCCAGTCCGAGACTTATTTGGACTCAGTATTCATTTGAGGCGTGTATGTATTCTAAATAATAATGTTATAATCATTGAGTTTGAATGCTTAATTGAAATACTTAGGGATGTGTTACTTATTATTTAGTGACATATTAATTGATTTTATTATTATTATTATTAAATTATTATTTTTATAACCCACTAAATAGATGACATATAAAATGTCACATCTTAAGTATCCCAATAAGCAAAGCATTACTCTATTCTAAAATATTAGCGGGGCAAATATATCTCTTCGAAGTGTACGTATAAAAGTCTTATTTTCAAGTGACATAAATTTCGTAATTGCTCGACAAACCTCTAAAAATGCTTTCAATGTGTGAATTTATACTCCCACAAGACTCCGATTGCTATATATTCGCATAATTATAACTTCAAAATGCAAAACAAAAGAAAATGCAAAATCATGCTATTTTATCATTTTAATGAGTGAAACAAAAGAAAATGCAAAATAATAAAAAAAAAAACCCACAAACAACGAGCTTTTTTTTTTTTTCAGTGTTTGGTGCAATAACTAATTTAGGATAAACACAAAGAAATTAATTTAAGATAATTTTGATAAAATTAATGTAATTGGTTACTAACCAATCTCATGGCATACCAAATACAAAAAGGATTATTACTAAAATTTCATTAACACAATACTTTGTATACAATCCAATATTTTCTACTTTAATTTTATACCATCTTATCCAATCCAAATAGGTCCGTATGATACTATAAAAGTAATAGGAAAGAAATAGTAAAATACAACTACTATAGTCGGGTATACAATGTGGACGTACAAATTAGACTGCGAATTGTGCGTCTCTTTCTCTCAATACGAAACAAATTAATCAAGATCAAGTCAGTTACGCAGCATTTGCTCAAGTTAAAATCATTAGTCGGCGAGTATTATATATAAGAAATTGTTCGCGAGATGAACGGATTCAACACTCGTGCAGCTTGCGGTTCATAACAAAACAAAATTAATTCCGTGAGACCCTTTGCTTGCTTTAATCAGGAATTCATAAGAATCATAACCTCTGAAAACGATAAGAATGATGATGGTAATTTCAAATAGGAGAACAATAACAGTAGGGATTTTAACTTGAGTCTTAATAATATGACCACATCAGTTGATCTAAATTAAAACAGATACTCGAAATGGGGACCGCCTGGCCACACCTGCTCTTGTTTCGTGGTTATTATTCCTGCAAAAGTCAAGTCAAGTGGGGATAGAGAGAATAGATAAATACAAGTTTCATTAATAATTCTAATTTAAATTAGTAACATGATAGGAAAAAAACAAATGATCCGTCGCAAACGTTGAAATCATCACCAAAAAGACACCGAGGCATCTTGAAAATCCATTTTTGAGAAGAGACATTGACCCGTTTTATACTTGTGAGTCAACGTGTGATTTGAATGAGATGTAAACTTGTCATTGAATTGCTGACACACTGACAGAGCGTATTAATTCTGCCGGCTAATTCAACTTGAAGCTACTGTTTGTTATCGTTATTGCGAGCGGGTGTCCGACGAGCAAATATGTGAACCAGAATATAAATATATCAATTGAAAACAGCAGCTTAAACTTGATTCAATTGAAAACAACAGCCTCTCCATTTGCTTCCAAATCTTTCCATCAAAATCAATTCACATGCATGCCGTGGAAATCAAAATGTACTGTCACCATCCCTTAAGCAGAAAGACACTTCAAGTTTGCAACCATCGATGCAGATTTAATATTTTTGTATGCTAATTTATTATTGGCCACTTGGTCAGTGGTCAGCTTTGATGGGCTTGGCTCACATTCCGTAGCATTCAAAAAGTCTACCACGTTTGTGGTGAATTGCACAGTAATGCCAATGATCAGTGAGAGCTCATGGAAGAAGAAACATTCGTGGCTAGAGATGGTTAGAACCTAAATGAGACATACATGTGAACCAAGTCCCATCTTATTTTTACGTTGGGATCAAAACTAAGATTAATTTTGAACCATTCATAATCTCGTCCCTATCTTAATGACTATCACTCAATTAACATTTTAATTTTATTCATTAGCAATATTTAATTTAAATTTCTCATATATTAAAATAATTATATTTCTATTAACAACTCAATTAACGTTAAAAAGACATCTATAATACAATTGGAAAATTAAAGACTATTATATATTTATGATTACATAATATAAAATTAACAATGTTAAAGAAAAACAATGTTAAATACACTGTCGACTAAAATAATTGGAAGAACCCATCGAATCTCAAAATAAATCCTAATCTCTTCCCAAATTAACAATTGGGATTGCTTTAATCTCGAATCTCGAATGCTTTTAAAATTTATCCTAATAATGTAGATTAATCTCGTCCCGACTAGTATGGGATCTCGAATCCAATTAAAATCCAGCATAAGAAATCATTCCCACAATCAGTACAAAAACTCAAATTCTCCATCTTAGAGTTTGGGGGAGGAGATGCCGACCAACCTAACCAAGATGTTGTTGGAGCACTGGCCTACCTTATCAAACCCAAAAGTGCTTTATATTTTATTAGCATAGGACGTTAACTTCCCATTTTATCAAGTGTACATGCTATAGCAAGTCCTATAAATTGGATGTGAGTGAGTGATTAGCCTTGGAACTTTAAGCACTCTTTACTAGACACCATGGAGAAGAACAATAATGCAGCGGTTGTTACGACTGATGATGAGCCTCAGCTTAACCACAGGGGATGGAAATCAATGCCTTTTGTTATAGGTGAAAAAAAAATTAAAAGAATGAATATCAGCTAGCTGTTTTTCTTCACAAATTGCTCAATTCTGAATTCTGATCATGCATATTTTAAAACGCAGGAAATGAAACTTTTGAAAAGCTGGGGACGACCGGTACTTCCTCCAACCTCTTGGTATATTTGACAACTGTATTCAACATGAAAAGTATCACAGCTACAACTCTCATTAACATCTTCAATGGTACCACAAATTTTGCCACCTTGCTCGGAGCATTCCTCTCCGATACTTACTTTGGGCGGTACAAGGCTCTGGGATTCGCTTCTGTTGCCTCTTTTCTGGTACTGATTAATACCACTCTTCCTATTTCCTCGTATGCTCTTGTAAAGAAACTACTGTTGCATTTATAATATACTATTGTTTTTACTTTTGAAGGGGATGCTTGTGCTTACTTTAACAGCAGCAATCTCAAAACTGCACCCACCTGACTGTGGAAATCAAGATTCTGGAGCGTGCCCTGGGGCAACACCATGGCAATTGGCTTTTCTGTTCAGTGGGCTAGGACTGATGGTAATTGGAGCTGGCGGCATTAGGCCATGTAACTTGGCCTTTGGTGCTGACCAGTTTAATCCCAATACTGAATCTGGGAAGAAGGGAATCACCAGCTTCTTCAACTGGTACTACTTCACCTTCACCTTCGCGATGATGATATCTTTGACAATCATTGTTTACGTGCAATCGGATGTGAGCTGGGCCTGGGGATTGGGAATCCCTGCATTTATGATGTTCTTATCCTGTGCAATGTTCTTCTTGGGATCAAGACTCTATGTGAAAGTAAAACCGGATGGCAGTCCTTTGGCTAGTGCGGTGCAAGTCGTCGTGGCTGCAATCAAGAAGAGGCAATTGAAGTTACCAGAGGAACCATGGCTCAGCCTTCATAACCATATTCCAAAAAATTGTATTAACTCCAAACTTCCTCATACTGGACAATTCAGGTAAAAGATTCAAAATATTCTGGCTATTCATTTATATTTTCAAAGTGAAAAAATAGTTTACTAACGAACCAAAGTGATAATATTGGTTCAGGTGCCTGGACAAAGCGGCAATCATGACCCCTGAAGACCAAATAAAGTCGGATGGATCAGCAATCAATCCCTGGAGACTAAGCAGTATGCAGAAAGTTGAGGAGGTAAAAGTCCTAATTCGAGTGATTCCTATATGGGCCTCAGCTGTTGTGTACTATGTCGCTTTAGTTCAACAACAGACCTACGTAGTCTTCCAAGCTCTTCAGTCCGATAGACGCCTGGGCAATACCCATCTCAAAATCCCAGCTGCATCTTACGCCATCTTCTCAATGATTGGCCTCACAGTTTGGATTCCTATCTATGACAGAATCATTGTTCCAAGGCTCCAACGATTGACGAAAAAAGAAGGCGGCATAACAATTCTTCAAAGAATGGCCATCGGCATGATTCTTGCTATTTTCACTATGATTGTTTCTGGCATTATTGAAGATAAGAGAAGATCTCTGGCTCTCTCCAGGCCTGTGGGTTTCGAGCAAAGAAGAGGTGCAATATCTTCTGTGTCAGGACTTTGGCTAATACCTCAGCTGTCACTCATAGGACTTTCTGAGGCATTTACAATTATTGCTGAAGTTGAATTCTACTACAAGCAGTTTCCCGAAAACATGAGAAGCATTGGCGGATCCTTGACATTTGTTGGGTATGCAGTATCAAATTATTTGAGTGGTTTCTTGATATCAATGGTTCATAGATTTACAAAGGGTGCTGCCACGGGAGACTGGTTGCCTGAAGATCTTAACAAGGGGAGATTAGATTACTTCTATTACTTAGTTGCTGCATTAGGGCTCTTAAATTTCGGCTTCTTTTTATTGTGTGCAAAATGGTACAAGTATAAAGGCAGCGGTGACGGCGCCCCAGAAGTGGCCATGGAAAAGCTGAAGCCTGAAAAATCTCCAGTATGAAACAGAAAATAGTCCAATATCATATGCAAACTGAAAACTTATACAACAGAATAAAAAATATAATTATAGGTCTCAACAACCATACAATATTATTGTATTAGACAAGATTTTTATTTTATGAATAGCTTGTGCTGCCCATTTTTATGCGTAAATTGTAATTAAATACTGTCCGGAGAGTGTGTTTGAGGAAGTGTTGGACCCAGCAAAGCTTAAACTTCAAAGAACATTTAATCTTACATAATCGAGATCGTATGAACACGTAGACAACAGACAAAAGATCGAGATCCAATAATTGAAATCTTGTCCAAGACTTAATTTTAATTAATTAAGACATGCAAATTTCCACCTCCCGGCTAATGTATATAGAATACGGTGTTGTTTGCACAAAAAGCCAATAATTTCGTCTAAAACATCATGTAGCTACTAGCTTAACAAAGAGGATGACTTCTTGATCGTGATTACTTCATTCACCGAATGGTGGGTCCCCACTCAACAGTATATTATTTCTTTCGTATTAATATTTATTAGTTAATTTGTTAATAAATAATTATTGATTAATTTACTATTTAAATTTTTTATAGATAAATTTATTAACGTCAATAATATTATCAAAAGGTTATTATCATAATTGGAAAGAAAAAAATAAGAATAAAAATATGATATATTTAACATATAAAAATATTTTAAAATATTTTTTAAAATGTAAGAATTAAACTGAATATTTACTATTAAAAAATCATGATATTTTTCAAGCCACTATTGCTGCTACGGCGACGAAATTGCGGATACAACATGTCAAAGGACAAGTGCTATACATGTCGAGTGAGAAAAGCCCAAAAGGTTATAAGGCCGGACCTCAACGTGTCAATTTCTCTGAACTGACGTTTATAAAATTGTGGAAAAATACAAAGCTTGTTTTAAATGGTCACTGGCATCAACATCAAACATTGAAAAGACCTCCATGATTAAACAGGGAATCCCCGAGCCGTGTGGCGAAGAAACTAATGTAATTATTGGACTGACATGATATTATAGATAATAATAGATATTGCGTTCAACATTTGCCACCGACTGAGGAGGAGGTAGAGTCTTGCATGTGTTGGCATCTTTTTTTTTTTGGCTCTTTCCTTTCTCTGATTTTACATCATATATTTTGTTTCTAAATAAGTTTCAACCGCTCAGTGAAGATATGTGATTGAAGTGAGGTTGAGGTCAGGAATGACGTGTTGGTGCAATAAGGGGAAAAGTTAGGTCAGTTGGGGCACTAGCCCTACCTTATTTTGGGTGCTTATCTAATATCATTTCGTCATTTATACATTAAATTTGATATTCCCATCGTTAACACTTGTTTTAAATATTATTTCTGATTGGACCCTTACTTATCAATAGCCGAGGTTTGAGTATTTAGGGTACTGTGAGTTAAATAGCCGAGGCTTGAGTATTTAGGGTACTGTGAGTTAAGGGGGTATTTATTGGGACTTAATTATTGAGTGGTAAATCAAGCAGATATTAACTGGGTAGTCTCGATGATACGATAATAAAAGTAATTTTGGGGTCTTAAGTTCTAATATATTGGTCCAATTTTGGGCTCCTGTTTAAGCTTTGACTAAAGTATTTAGCGGGTGGTCCCAATGACGACGGTGGACGACAGAAGCATCCGAGTGAGAGAAAAACTTGATAAAAATGTGCGCAATGGTGCTAGGAAGCATAGAAAGTTCATCCTCTAGCTCTAGCAGCTTTCTACATATAAGCCCATTGACAAGGCATACGTACTGTTTAATAATTACTGGTTCTAACGCCCCAATTCAGGATGAAAGCAGCCGAAAAAGAAACCGTGGAGAAGAAAGAGAATGGAACCTTGGAGTTGGAGAAGATTTATGAGAACAGAACCATGGAATTGGAGAATGTTCAAAAAAAGACTCTGGGAAATGACCATGATGAGCCCAAGATTAACTACAGAGGATGGAAAGCTATGCCCTTCATCATAGGTTAGCTGGAGTGAGCTGCTTGCTTGCTTCCTTCCTTCATGTTTCTTTTGTTGTTCTTTTTTTTTTTTCAATTATTATTATTTTTATTGTTGAGTAACAAATTTCAGGTAATGAGACTTTTGAGAAGCTGGGAGCCATTGGTACTTTAGCCAACCTGTTGATCTATCTTACTTCTGTGTTCAACATGAAAAACATTACCGCTGCAACAATTATCAACATCTTTAATGGCACCGCCAACTTTGGCACCATGATTGGAGCTTATCTTTGTGACACCTACTTTGGTCGCTACAAGACATTGGGATTTGCTACGGTTGCTTCGTTTTTGGTACTAACTTCTGCTCGTGAGCAGCGAGTTTCCGTTATTAAATTTTATATTGGTTACAATATCTAGCTGAGCTAAGATATATTACTTCATTAACTGATCCAAAAATGATGGGTACTTCAAATAAAGACCTATAACAATTTGAATTCTGTCAACCGTATAGTATATTACGTATTTAGCTAATTGTCATGTGAATCTAATTCTTAATATTTGGTGAAGGGGTTGCAAGCAATACAACTGACTGCCGCAATTCCAACTCTTCATCCTCCCAACTGTGCAGCAGAAAGTTCAACATGTAAAGGGCCAACAGCAGGACAAATGGCATTTCTGTTGAGCGGGTTTGGATTAATGATAATAGGAGCTGGCGGCGTCCGGCCATGTAACTTGGCATTTGGAGCAGACCAATTCAATCCTAATACAGAATCTGGAAAAAGGGGTATCAATAGCTTCTTCAACTGGTACTTTTTCACCTTCACTTTTGCCGAGATGGTGTCGTTGACGGTCATTGTCTATGTGCAATCCAACGTGAGTTGGGCTATTGGTTTGGCAATTCCAGCGTTGCTCATGTTGATAGCATGTGTCCTCTTCTTCATGGGTTCAAAAATATATGTTAAGGTGCCAGCCACTGGCAGTCCAGTGACCAGTGTGGCACAGGTCATAGTGGTTGCACTCAAGAAAAGGCAGCTAAAGCAACCAGACCAACCTTTACTTTCTCTGTTTAACCATATTCCTGCAGGTTCTATCAACTCCAAGCTTCGTCATACAGATCAATTCAGGTAATTAACATCTAGCATTGTGGTTCTTGGTTGTCTCGCTCTCACTGTATATGTGAGTCATGAGCACTAAGTTAACAACTTATTAATTTGTTATCAGATTTTTAGACAAAGCAGCGATTGTGACACCTGAAGACCAAATAAATCCAGATGGATCAGCGGCAAAACCTTGGAGACTTTGCAGTGTCCAGCAAGTGGAAGAAGTGAAATGCCTTTTGAGAGTAATTCCCATATGGTTTGCGGCTGTTATCTTCCATCTTGTCATCAATCAGCAACAGACCTATGCTGTCTTCCAAGCTCAGCAATCCAATAGGCGTCTTGGAAACACCAGCTTCAAAATCCCAGCGGCATCTTATGTTGTCTTCATGATGCTTAGCATGACCATTTGGATACCTATTTATGACAGAATTTTTGTCCCATTTCTCCGAAGGCTCACAGGAAAAGAAGGTGGCATCACACTGCTTCAAAGAATGGGCATCGGTATAGGCATCTCCATAATAACCATGTTAGTAGCCGGGGTTGTTGAAGAGCACCGAAGAACCACAGCTCTTACCAAGCCTACCGTAGGGTTTCAACCAAGAAGGGGTGCCGTTTCATCAATGTCTGGTATGTTTTTGATTCCTCAGTTTGCACTAGCTGGACTTGCAGATGCTTTTACTTCCATTGGACAAGTGGAATTCTACTACAAGCAATTTCCTGAGAACATGCGGAGCTTTGGAGGGTCGTTATTCTTTTGTGGATTGGCAGGTACAAGTTATTTGAGCAGTTTATTGATAACTATTGTTCACCAAACCACACAAGGAGCAGCAACTGGAAATTGGTTACCAGAAGATCTGAACAAGGGAAGACTGGATTACTTCTATTACATGATTGCTGGCTTGGAGGTTTTGAATTTAGGATACTTTTTAGTATACGCTAGATGGTACAAGTACAAAGAGACGGGCACAGACTCAGCTACTACCATTGAGTTTGAAGCCAATGGTGAGGCAAAGCAATCTGATAAAACTTTAGTTTAATGTTGACAACATTCATGTTGGGCTATGATAAAAATGCGGGCAGTTTAGTTCAGCTTCAGCACTAGGCTAAGGGAAGAGTCATTTTGTCAGTAGTGATTAATGATTCCTGATCCTAGCTTATTTATCAGAAGCTTTTTATTGAATTTGATAGATGCAGACCCATACGATTAAATTTAAAATACTCTTGTTCCTGTTGAAACTTCGTTCTCTGTCACCACTCTCTGGGTGCCTGACGCAGTCCGCAAAGTCAAACGATTATGGAATTTGAATGAGATTGCTTCAAATTTTTAAGTAAAAATTAAAATAATCTCAACCCTTCTATATAATCCTCGACTTATGAACTAACTATTCATATCAAAACTTGTTTTGGACAGATTCTTTTTATAAATATGAGTTTGCGGTAGTATTATTTATTGATTATAAAACAATTACTAACTGCTACAGTAAAAATTTATCAAGAAAACAACTTTGAGCAACGTATAGGAGCAGAGAGTGCAGCACCAATATTTCTAGAGTTTCTAACCTCTTGCCCAAAATATTACAACCGAAGCAATTGCCTATCAACTACCAAGAGTTTGTCCTTAATACAGTTGATTAAAGAACAGCAAACCTTAAACCTTACTAATATAACCATCAAATGCCACAACAGAAATAAGCGCATACTGTGGGCATTGCACGGCAAAAGTTAAGAGCAGAAATGAAAACAGGAAGATAAATACTTACCACAGCACCCTGACGTGCTGCAAAGGGAAATATACTAGCACAAAATAACACTCTTGTTTGGTGGGTAACTTGCAACAACATGCTGATTACATATCTTCAGTAGTCTCAGCACCAGGAAATGTTTCTTAATAGATAACAATTATGTAGGTAGATGACCTCTTAGACTGTGTAAGCTTGCTGAATCGTGTCTATGTCAAGGCCTTTCAATCTCACTACTGATTCCACGTGACCTTTTAATGTATGGAGTTCTCTCAACCTGAAAGGAGGCATTCCAAGATAATAGATTCAATTTTTTTAAAAAATATAAAAATTATAATAAATAATAAATAGAGGAGCTTAGCTGAACCAATTTAGCCATCACAAAGAACTCTTTTCAGCTACTCCAAGGCATAAGCCACAAAAGTGTATCAGGCTAAAATACTTGCTAATAGTGTTGCTCACCTAGCAATTTCAGCTCTCCTTTTGGCTTCTTCGGCCATCTGATTGAGTTCATGAGTTCGCTCAGTGAACATCTTGGTATCAGGTGGTTGCAACCCATGCAATGTTCTCTGTGCATGTGCCCATTGAAGCTCACGTTGTTCCTTACCAAAATCCTTTTGCCTTGTGAAAGCAATCTACAAGACCAAAAAAATATGCATCGATATACAATATAAAAGAAAGCCTAGCTAGACAAGGAAATCTCAACAAACAAATATCCGTCAATATACAATATGAAAGGAAGTCATGCGAAACAAGGAACTCTCAACAAACAATTGCAAGTCATACCCTCTGCTCGATAACAAGATCCCAGGCCCTCCCACTCAGAGCATAGCGTATGAAGAACTTAATGAAATCAAGTGGGATGTAGAAGATGATGTTGTAAAGCCAGATCACACCAGCCCAACCCCACCCAATCCCTTCAATTGCAGCAAAACTCCAGTTTGCATATACGGCAATCAGAGTAGCAATCTGCTCATAAGAAAGATAAAAAATTATTATTGTTTCTTTTTCTTCCAGACATATTGGTTAGGACTTATAATTAAATGGTGCAGCAATTGACTCACCAGTTGAGCAATCAGAAAAGCCACAACAAGCAATATACCAGGTCGTTCAATGAAAGACCAACTTCTTGACCGTGTTACGAATATAAGGGCCTGACTGATAGTGCTCACTTGCAGGTAAATTGCCGAGGCAAGCTTTCGGAAGTCATCATGAGCTGTTTCCTCAAGGGTTGCCACCCCAAATACTCTCTGGAAAATTAAAGGGCAAGTATATCATATGGAGTTCATCATTAGTTTAAAATGCACTAGGTTACAGAAATCAAATCCTCTTACCGGAAAGAAATCTGTTTTATATGCTGCCCAGAAGAAAATAACTGTCATCATTGCCAAGTAACTGCCAAGAACAATGCCAGTCGTAAAAATTTCAGCAAGCTTCCAGCTATCTGGCAGAGGAGACGGTTTCACCCTATCTTTTGATATTGTCATAATTGTACCTGAAATTGCTCCAAGTACAGCAATTTAGCATTTAAATCATAAATGGATGTAATATCTTAGTTTTGAATGAGAAAGTTGTTATTACCATTTGATATATTCAAGGAATTGTTCAATAAGAAATAAAAAAAGAGCAATATTAGGCGCACAAAGACGAACCATCATTCAGGATGGCAATGATAAGCACCATAAATGGAGGAAAGTCAAACTTCCATATGAGAGCCAGCAGCAAGAAACCAAGCTGCAACAAAACATAACAACAAAAATATATTTTATTGACGAATCGAATGGCAGAAATATCAAGAGGAATGGCAGAAATATGGTTCTATTTATCTGTTTCATAAAAATCTAGGGAACCACTTACCACAATACGGATGGTAATGGATACTGCATATATCTGAAAAATGAAAAATATAAATATAAGTAAATCGATGTAAAGTACACATGCATTGAAAAACACAGGTTCATAACTTGACAAAGACTTGCATTATTCAACTGTCAAGAACTATAATCCAAAAGTAACAACAGATTGAAAATAATCAAATATGTGACTCTGAAACTTTTTTGTTAAAAGAGCACTACCCGCCAAGGTCAGAAAAAATGCTTACTGTGTAGTTTTTCATCCGCTGGAAGATAGCTCGACTGGTCAAGACAGCACTGATGATGACACTAAGGCCAGGTTCTGTAAGGACTATGTCAGAAGCACTACGAGCAGCGTCAGTTGCATCAGCAACGGCTATCCCAATGTCAGCCTTCTTGAGAGCAGGAGCATCATTGACACCATCACCAGTCATCCCACATATATGTTTCCTAGCTTGTAAGCGTTTTACTATCTCATACTTGTGTTCTGAACCAAAACACGCATCAAGTCAATTTATGTAAGCAAGCAGAACTAAAAACTAAGCTCTTGAGTACTCAAGAATACTGAGTAGAAATTTATGTCAGGCACCAGCCAAAGGAGAAAAAAAAATTTAAAAAAATACCAGGGAAAACACCAGCAAAGCCATCAGCTTTTTCTATCAGCTCATCAATAGGTAAAGCAGCGATAGACTCATCCTTGTCCTGTCCTAGCAAAGCAGATGAAGGATACATGTTGGTTCCCATTCCCAAACGACGTCCAGTTTCTTTTCCTATTGCCAGTTGATCTCCTGAAGAACCCACAAGTTTCAGCAACATAAAGATATCAAATAAGCCAAAGCAAGATTCTCAAACTGCAAAATGGAACACACCAGTAATCATTTTAACATTTACTCCAAGATTCAAAGCCCTCCTTATGGTCTCTGCACTATCATGCCTTGGTGGATCAAAGAGCGGCATGAGGCCCATAAATTGCCATGGGCCTCCAGGACTATCCTTCCTTCCTTCAGGAACATCCTGCATCCATGAACTTAAAATTAGTAATGATAATATCATATATATAAGAGACTAACAATTAAAAAATATATTGTTAAATGAAAAAATGAATTACAATCACCTGGTAGGCCACAGCAAGAGATCGTAAGCCTCGCTCTGCAAACTTGTCGATCACAGCATGGACTCTTCTCTCAATGTCTGACTTGTTGTGTGCAAGATTGAGAATCTAAAAATCACACATCACAACCACGAATAAGAGTAAAGTCTTCAAAAACAAGGGATGAAAACTCAGATGATGTAGAGAGGACAATATTACCTGCTCTGGTGCCCCTTTACTGACTCTATGCATTTTCCCATCCGCATCAATATAAGTCAATGCGGTTCGCTTGTCGGTAGGATTAAAAGGGAGGAAGTGCACCTCCTGAATGCCAGCACGTGCCTTTTGGAAGCAGAAACAAAATAAAAAATCATATTAAAAATTGTAGACATTTAAAAGCTAAATTTCTGTCAGAAAAGAGAAAGAGTATCAAGAAAACTATTAGTTACCTCCTTTGGATCAGCCAACATCCCAACTATAGCAGCATCTATTGCATCCTGGTTCTCAGTCCTAGAGGCTTGAGCTGCCATGAGAACAACAGTATCTGAATCTACTCCTTTTGTGAAAACCTGAGAGTAGAAATTTGGGCACAAACTAAGAAACTAAAATTACAAGCACGAAAAATCAAAAAAAATATGGCAGGCAATGGAAAAAACTGCCACAAACCTCAATAAGATTTTTGTCAACAGTAAGTTTGTTCAGTGTCAATGTTCCAGTCTTGTCACTGCAAAGCACATCCATGCCTGCCATTTCTTCTATTGCGGTCATTCTCTTAGTGATAGCTCCCTAAAGTCATGATTGACATGTCCCATCACTTCATCCAAATCCCAACAAAAGCTAATCAATTGATACATGTCAAGGAACCTAACCAACCTGCTGAGATAGCCGATGAGAACCAATAGCCATTGTGACAGACAGAACTGTTGGCATGGCAATTGGAATTCCACCAATGAGAAGTACAAGAAGATTGTCGATACCAGGGCGATATTTCCGGTCTTGAATAGGGTACATGACGATAATCTCTACTATCATTCCAACGGCAATTGAGCAAATGCAGAAGTTCCCTATTGCAGTCAACACCTACAAATCATGGGAGATGGAACAACTTGGAATCAGAATCATGAAAAGGGCACTTCTGCATTTTGTAAGCATAGTAAGACCAAAATAAAGACACTTGATTATTTATCCCCTTGCCTTTTGGAAGTGACCAACTTGGTTAGTGGTATCAACAAGGTGAGCAGCCTTCCCGAAGAAGGTATGTACACCAGTGGCAATGACCACAGCTTCAATCTCTCCCTGCTTGCAGGTAGAACCTGAGTACACACCATCTCCAGGGCCTTTAGTTACTGGAAGAGACTCGCCTGTCAGTGCAGACTGGAAATCCGAATACATAATAAGTTAGTTAAAAAAAAGTCCAGCACAACTGGAAATATAGTATGCAAAAACAGTTACAGACCTGGTCAATTTTCAATGGATCGCCTTCAAGAAGACGAGAATCAGCTGGAATAATATCCCCCAGTTTGATACTAATTATGTCACCAGGAACTAAAACAGAAGCATCTTGCTCATTCCACCTTCCATCTCGAAGAACCTATTATAACAATTTTGTTTGAAATGATAACATTTCAGGAATTTAAACAAGTATAACTGAACTAGATAATCATACAAATCTTCACCCACTGAAGGTTTATACATTTATACAAATAAAGCTTAAGCTTAAAGGTTATTACAACTTTTTAGTCAGAAACATATTGCCCAGAACCTGATACCTTGGCTTTTGGAGCAAGACGGGCCATTAGAGCAGCTGCTGCATTACCAGCATTGTTCTCCTCAATAAAGCTGATGGTAGAGTTGATTAGAAGCAAAGTAATGATACCAACAAAGTCTTGCCAATCTGGAGGCTTGCCCTGAGTAAGATTAACAAGAAAAAATTTATGAAGCCCCACAAAGGGAGTTTCTCAGAAACTAAAAGAACCCAACAAATGAGGACTTACCCCTCCGTTTGCAAGAGCAATGGCCATAACAGCAGCAGCTTCCATAACCCATGAGAGAGGATTCCACATGAATCCCAAAAACTTCAAAACCTTGCTCTCCTGAAAACCGCCCGACAAAGAAGAAAAATATGAGCCAACAAAAGGCTTCCATCAAAATGAACAAAGAAGAACAACAAAGAAAAAAAGTGTACTTTTTTCTCCTCAAGCTTGTTGTAACCAAAAATGGTGAGTCTCTCCTCAGCAGCCTGACTGCTGAGACCTTCTCTGCTACATCTCAGATTCTCAAATACTTCCTCAATGGGTATGTTTTCCTGCACTCAGCAAACAAACAGAATCCCAAAGGCCAAAACTTTAACACCAAAAACACAAACATTAATACATAAACGGGCAATAAAGAGCTTAAAAGCCTATTCAGATCTATTACCAAATCCACAGTTTCCTTCAACACAGCCTCCAAAACTTCCTCTTTATCCCCCATCTTCTCTCTCTCTCACACACACACACACAAAAATTCTCAACTTTTGCTCACTGCAAAAAAACCAACCAAAGATCAATACACATTAATCAAACAACACGAAACCACCATCAAAGTCACCAAAACTGGACAAATGAAGACAAAACAACCAATACCCAGTTCCAAATATTTGATTTTGAGCATAGATTAGGCTTCCAATATCAAAATGAGAGTTACACAATACCACCAAATCTGTGAGAGCCAACCACGAGATGAACCGCTAACAGTCCACAATCCTTTTCTACTGAAAAAATATCCAACAACTACCCTATTCATATTTATATTGCATAAACGTCCCTGCTTGTGCTTATTTAGTTTTGCATTCATTTATAATTATCTTTTAACGTAACAATCACCTAACCTTTGAATAAACAATTAAAAGAATAAAATAAAATAAAAACCGTAACCATCACCTATCTACCTCAGTATATACAGACACACACATGCATATATTATATATACACACATATATGCATATATACACCATCCGTGTAGCCATGAATAAATTGCACATGCATTTTGCAATAATTTCTTTCATAACTAAAAGTTTCCCTTTTTCCTTTTCCCTTTCCTTACGACACATCGCTCAAGTAACCCCAAAAAATATAAAAAATATCAAGGGTCCACAATTCCATGCATTATTTTTACAAATTAAGTAACCAAAGATTGTGAAATTTCATCTGTTCATTATCCTTTTCACATTTGGTAGTTTGATCACATTACACAGAAACTAAACATAAATAGGAATGCTTTGTGGTTATGCCCTTATACTTGGTAGTTTATTGAAAGCCAATTAAATTCTATTCGTTTTTTTTTCTGCACCTTATTTTCATTTTGCATAATTTGGTCAAGCTCAAAGAATAAAACATTAACAGTTAAAAATATATAGTATGTTGTTGCCTGGCTTAAATGCTCTCCAAACCAAATTCTCACTTGATTTAGAGTCTGTTTGAGATTGAGGTTAGACAGTTATACTTAAAAATTATAACACTAAAGTTTATGATAAACACTAGTTACTATAATTTGGAAGATAAACTAATTTTATATTTATATGATGAAAAATCTATTATACTTTTAATAATTTCTTCAAAATTATTATTTAAAAATTATATTTATTACATACTATTAATTTTTGTTTCATAATTATAACTTTTTTTCCCACAACCATTATAGCTTAAAAGGTACTTGAATACTAAATAGGGGCCTTCCTTTGAAAATATTCAAGGTTAAGGTGAATGAGTATCAGATTAGTAAATACATAATGTTATATATATACTTAGGTATCTTTTATTTTATTTTTTTTAAATCTGAATGGGTCTGAATACAAATATCTCAATGATATTTTTTTTAATATTTGAATATAAGTGGCATCTTATTTATTTTTATAAATGAAAAACATCTTAAATATTATTATTTCACATTTATGTCCTTACAAAAAAAAAGGGATTAGATTTGATAGCTTAGAAAATATTTATAGAGATATTTTTAAAATATAATATTTACTTTTCATTAAGATCTCTTCCCATTTGGATACAATACAAAATTTTACTTTTTCTATTCAAATGTAAATATTTAAAAATCAGACATAAAATACAAAAAATAAACAAGTCAATCTAAAAAAAAAGTTTGAAATTAATGAAATTTCAAACTTTATACATTTAACAAACGATACATGTAACACCAATCATTGATGTAGGAAGCATATAAGGTCGAATATTAGGAATTTTAGATTTTAATTTAGTATTTAGTATTTTATTAGGATTTAGTGTGTTTTATTAAGCTTATTTGAGTCATATTTGTAATTATAGTCTAATTAGAATTTTAGATAAATTTTCTTATTCGAGAAGAATTAAGATTAAGTTAACTATTCATATAAATAGAATTGTTACCTTAATTTATTATGCTACCTTTAAGTTTTTCATCAATAATATTTTAGATTGTTCCGTTTGGGTTTATCTTTGACGTTAATTCGATATTTTCTCTTTTTGAAAGTTATTCTTTCTTGAATTTCAAGAACGTACGTTAGAACGACATTTAGTATCACTTCCGCATTGTGCTAATAATTTAATGTCATGTATTTGGTATTAATAGTAAATAACTTAATATTCATTTTCAATAATGTTATATTTGCTTAATTAAGTTACTTAACTTGTATCTGAATTGATGTAGTAAATGATCAGTCACTATTTGCTTGTCTCAAATGATAGTTGATTATTATGTATGATGTCTCAAATGATAGTTGATTATTTTGTATGATCATTTATAATCTAAATGGTAAAAGTTGATTGGTGATACATCAATTGGTATAAAAATTAAGTATCTCAATTAAGTAAACATACATACATACATACATACATACATACATACATACATATATATATATATATATATATATATGGTATACACATAACAAATGAGCGGCGTACTTCCACAACACATGGTAAGAAACTCAAACCTCTAATCTAAATAATGAGATAACGTGAGACAACCATTAAGGCATGCAATGAATAGTTACGCATAAATGTAATGGGCTGGATCTCGTTACTTCGGTTTTTCAGATTTTAAAAACAAATAGGGCAAAATACATGGTGAAAAAATGCAAATAGTTGAAAGTTAAAGCATGTTTATTTAAGAAATAGGCAATCTTTGTCTCTGGTTTTATACGAAAGCAAAAGTTTCAACTTTGAAGTTTAAACAATGAAAATGGGCAATCAAAAAGTCGTGAGAGTGAGTGAAGAGATGACTGATCATTTTTATATTTTTGTTTTCCTCAATCCTTTGGCTTTCTTTCCATCTACCTTTTGTCCTTTTAATTTTTTTTCCTTCCAATTATTTGTAGCAGTATTTGCACTTTTGTTTTTCTTTTTCACCAACTATTTCATCACATGAACGTTTTGGTACATGCTAGGAATTGGATTAAGATCCCACTGGCTTTTTTTTTTCAACTTGACACGACCGTTTGTGAAATTCTAATTTCAAGGAACGTAGCCCTATTAAAACCCAAAAATTAAATGGTAGTAATGAATGAGAATAGCCTATTTCTCTCCAACTTTTTGTGATGGCGTTCAATATTTAATCACTTGTGACGTATGAGAATATGAGTAGGCTTAATTATCATTTGATTATTATAATATCGCTCTCAAAAGTTTATGAGCTAAAATTTTAACTTAATTGATTCATCGTTATTGTAGTGGTCAAGATCGGTTCCGCTGTGACGGAGGAAATTGTTCATCTTAAATCATAATGGAACCATACTCACCATGCATTGAATAATTTATATATCAATAAGATTGTGCTGTGCACTATCTTATTTCTCCTTTAGTATTTTAGTATACTTCTCCCGTAATATATATGTTAAAATAAGAATTGATGTATAAGAATTAAATAATAATTGAAACCCCCATACTCAAAACACAGTTCGCTAATCGTTGACAAATATTATGTTTTGCTTTCTTAGGTCACCAGCCCCCGTCAACAACTCTGCTCATTTGGTTTGTGCCTTTTAATTTTCTATTATCCTTTTAATAATGCCATATTTTGTTTATTAAAAAAAATAAAAATCTTAGACAAAACCGTCACACGAAATATGTTAAATTGACACCTTGGTCAATCATCAATAATTCATAGCGTCAAAGGATCAACTTTTTTGAAATAAAAAATAAAAAATCACATGATGGTTTGAGATTTTGACCCTCATGGAGTTGGGCATTATCATGGCTAAAATTACGCCAATTTTGAAGAGCGCAATTGATCTCTTTTTTCATTTTTGTCTCTCAAAAGCAAGCCTTTGTTTTTACATTACATAATTAATACATTTGTGCCGTGATTTTATTGTTATTTGATTCTTTTCAAGATTATTTAAATTATCTTGATGATAATTTTTCTAGCTTGAAATTCAAGTATCCATCACGGTTTTATTTGATATATATATATAGGGTAGTTTTCCAGTCAGGGATCCCTGACTTTAATAAAGTCAGGGATCCGCTAAAAGACAAAAAAACAGTACATTGGGAATTTGGGAAGTAAGTCCCGATTTGAATTGTAGGGCGGTTAGACCAAATCTTAGCCTTGGACTGTAGCCACATAGATAGATCTAGGTCTACTGTAGATCTAGAAAATATGAGTTCTTTATTAAATAAAGCATCGTCCTTTTCTAGTTCTTCCTCTGGGAAAATTAGTGATTCAAAGAATGTTGTGAACTCAGAAGAGTTTATAATTGAAGATTTTAATAAAGCCATTGATTGTTGGGAATTACCCAAGGTTTCAAAAGATTTGATTTACAAAACCAAAAAGCTTGATTTTCTAAAAAATGATTATGTTATAAAGACTGAGGAACGTGATATTACTCTTTCAAAGCCTTTTGAAACTATTCAACTGTTTTCAGAACAGTCTTTGAAGCAATTAAAGGACAAGAAGTACAATTATATTCATATCGGTCTAATCCAAGTAGGAATTAAGCCGTTGACTAAAGAAGGTCTAGATACTTCTATTTTAGCAGTACTTAGGGATGCAAGATTCGTCAATTTTGATGATTCTTTGCTAAGCAGCGTCGAATCTAGCTTATGTAAAGGTCCCATATCATTTAGCTGTTATCCAAACATAACAGTTTCTCTTAAAGATAGGAACATCCTGAAAAGCATGATCTTACAGATCAAGACCCATAATTATCAAATGATTGAATGATCAATACCTGTAGCAATTATTTTTAGAATTTCTTATAAAGCCATGATTTCTGCCTTTGCTAACTCTCAGCATAGGTATCAGTCAAAGAAGGAAGAAACTCTTCTTTTGCAGACTGACTTGTCTAGAGCCAATACGGTTATTCCTAGAGCCATCCAGTGGAAAGATGTCAACCTTCCAGAAGAATGGATCTTAGAAGGAGCCACTGAGCCCATAGTTCCAAAACATCATGAGCCAAATACTGAGTTACAGAATGTGACTCAGTATCCAGATGGTAGAGTAAAGTTATCTTTTAGGAGGTCAACCTCATCTAGGTTTTCAGATAGGGATTCTTCCACCTCTAGCATCCCTCCTTTAGAAAGAAAATTCACGAGGATACCTTCTCTTGTGAATGTCCCAGTCCAAAGCCAACCTAGGTTCTTCACTTCGGATTTACCTAGTTCTTCTATACGCTCAGTTGACTATGCCACTAGTGTACCCCATCCAATCTACACCAATAGCCACCAGAGTCAACCGAGTCAAAGCCAGGAAGAGAAAGAACCTTCTCCTCCGACTTCTCCTACGTTTTCTGCAGTCACAGAAAACATTTTGAATGTTTTAGAAAAAGAGTTTGTTTTAGACAAAACTCTACTCCAGAAAGACTTCTATTCCAAAGCCAATAGAGAAAAGAGCCTTTGGTTCTTTAAACATTTCCTTAACAAAAGGAATGAAATTCAAGAAGAGTATTATAGGTTTGTCAACACTCATAAAGTCCATATCCTGTTCTTTGATTGGTTCGAGATATATACAAATGATAATCACATAGATTATCCATTTAAAGAATCAAACCCTGTTATTAGAAAGACTACCAATAATTGGACCCTTTCTGATGGTAGGACCACTGAGTCTGAACACCCTCCTCTTAGGAGTATCACTATTGAAATAGGTGAACCCCCTATTCAGATTAAAGCCTCTCCTTATAAGCTAGTAAAGCCTGAAAATAATTTAGAGACAAATATAGATAGCATCATCCAGCAGAACAATTTCTGCAATGCCAATCTCAACACAATAGGAAATCAGTTGGCTAGGATAGAAAGTCAGATTCAGCAGTCAACCATTACTATTTCCTCAACTTCAAAGTCAATCATAGAAAAGACTAGTACTGAGAAGAAGGTTAAGGAACCAATCTTCAAACCCTTTCAGGTTTCTAGAACTAGTCAAAAGGCTGTTCAAGAGTCAAAGTCTGACTTCGCCAAAGCCATTAAAGACCAACTAGATAGGATAGAAGCTTCTTCATCCACTAGTAAAGTCCAAATTGCCCCTGATACTCAATCCAGTAAGATAGGAGTATTAGATATAGACTATGACTAATCTTCTGTAGCCACTTCAGAAGCAGATGCCTTTAAAGAAGAACCTATAGAAGAACCTAAAGTCAATAAAGTACATTGGGAGTTAGCCCTGCCTACAACTAGGACTCCTCCTGACCTTACCATAGACAACAGACCTAGTGCATTAAACCAATCTAGGTATAATGCATCCTCTGTCTATGAATGGAATATAGACGGGATTTCTGAATATAACATCCTAGGATTATTACAACAGATGACTATGGCCGCTAATGCCTATAAAACCCAATCAGGAACCTCTGACCAAGCCATAGCAGAGATCCTTATAGCTGGATTCACGGGCCAGCTTAAAGGTTGGTGGGATCATCTCCTCACCAAACAACAACAATTAGATATCTTAAATGCAATCCAGACTAATGAGGATAAGATTCCAATTTTGGATGAATATGGTAATCCTATTCAGGATGCTGTAGCTACCCTCATTCTTACCCTATCCTTACATTTCATAGGTGACCCTTCTCACTTTAGAGATAAGAATGCTGAGCTTCTTCATAATCTTAGGTGTAGAAAGCTTAGTGATTTCCAAGCCTACAAAACCACATTCTTCACACGACTCTTTTTGAGAGATGATGCACACCACATCACTTGGAAAGAGAAGTTCTTAGCCGGATTACCTACCCTCTTAGGAGAAAAGGTTAGGAACTCCATTAAAGCCCTCCATGACAATAGAATTCCTTATGATGAACTCACCTACGGTGAATTAGTTAGTTTTGTCAATAAGGAAGGATTAAAGATTTGCCAAGACATAAAGTTACAGAAACGGCTCAAATGGGAGCTTAGGAAATCTAAGCAAGAATTAGGTGGTTTCTGTAAGCAGTTCAACTATGACCCCTTTAAAGCCGACCCCTTTAAAGCCTCCACCTCAAAAGATTGTGATGGTAGATGCCCTTCAAAGTCTTACAAAAAACATCACAAGTCAAAGAGGTATAGGAAACCCTATACAGTCTCTAGAGAACCCTACTATAGGAAGCCTTCAAAGCCCTATAAAAAGAAACATTTCTCTAAGAAAAGGGATTTTAAAGCCAAATCCTCTGATATTAAAGCCAAGCCTTCTTTTAATTACAAAGAAGCAACCTGCTATAGATGTGGCAAGAAAGGCCACACTTCAAAGTATTGTAGGATGAGCAAAAAGCTCAACCAACTAGGGTTAGACGAGGAAATCCTCTCCAAGATCTCAGCCCTACTTATAGATTCCTCTGATTCAGAGTCTTCCATGACTGGAGACTCAGAAGCCTTACAGGTTGATGAGTTAAATGACTCTGATACCTCCTCCTATAGCAATTCAGATTCGGAATCTGAATCTTATTTGATTCCAAAGAATGTCAATGTTTTGACCAAAGATCAGGAAACATTCCTAGAATTAGTCAAACATATCTCTGACCCCACATTGCAAAAGGAGTATTTAGATAAACTTCTAAAAACTCTTGACCAAAGTAATAAAGCCGAGTCATCCTCTAAAGTCCCAATAGTCAAAAAGTCAGCCTACGACCTTACCGAGATCTTAGGAAAGAAAAAGCCAAAGAAACCAACTCCTTCTATTCAAGATCTCCAAAAAGAGATCAATGATGTCAAAGCCGAGATTAGGACTCTCAAAGAAAAACAAAAAGCCGATTCTGATACTATCCAATTACTTCTGCAAAAGCAATTGGAAGACCATTCGGTCAAAAGTAAAGAATCAGAATCAGAACCTGACATAGATCCCAAAGAAGAAGATGACCAGAAAATAGATAGCTTAGAATCTCTCCCTGAGAATTTCTTAGCCATCCTAAAGCAGATTACGATTAGGAAATATTTGATTAAAATCAAAATTGCATTTTCAAAAGATTTTGAAATTGACACTGTAGCACTATTTGATACAGGAGCCGATTTAAATTGCATTAGAGAAAATTTTGTACCCAAAAGATTTCGCCAAAAGACAAAAGAAAAGCTTTCAGCCGCCAATAATTCAAAGTTAGATATTTCTTCTAAAGTTGATGCGTGTATAAAAAATGATGATTTTGAATTCAGGACTACTTTTGTTGTGACTAATGACATTCATCATGTAGTCATTCTAGGAACCCCATTCATTAACATCATTACCCCATATACTGTAAATTATGATAGCATATCTTTTAAAGCAAATGGAAAAAGACTTGTCTTCCCTTTTATAGAAAAACCAAAGACAAGGAATTTGAACCTTATTAAAGCAAGCTCCATCCATGAGAATCATGTCAATGTTTTATTAAAAACAAAACAAGATGATTTGATTGATTTAAAGAAAACTTTAAATTTGCATCGCATTGAAAACCAACTTGAGGACAAATTTGTCCAAAGAAAGATTTCTGATTTTAAAGCTCTTATAGAAAAGGAAATTTGTGCTAATCTGCCTTCTGCATTTTGGAATAGAAAACACCACATGGTAGATTTACCCTATGAGATAGGATTTGATGATAGACAAATTCCCACAAAGGCCCGCCCAATTCAAATGAATCTTGAATTGGAGCAACACTGTAGAACAGAAATCAAAGAATTAGAATCCAAAGGCCTCATAGTTAAATCTAGGTTTCCTTGGTCTTGTGCCGCTTTCTATGTGAACAAAAATTCAGAAATAGAAAGAGGAACCCCTAGGTTAGTTATCAACTATAAGCCCCTCAATAAAGCTCTTAAGTGGATTAGGTACCCTATTCCAAATAAGAAGGATCTTCTCCAAAAGCTCCATTCTGCCTTTGTATTTTCCAAATTCGATATGAAATCAGGATTCTGGCAAATACAAATCCATCCTAAAGATAGATACAAAACTGCTTTTACTGTTCCATTCGGACAGTATGAGTGGACTGTTATGCCTTTTGGTTTAAAGAACGCGCTATCAGAATTTCAAAGAGTTATGAATGACATTTATAACCCTTATTCTGATTTCTGTATAGTCTACATTGATGATGTGTTGGTCTTTTCCCAATCGGTGGACCAACATTTCAAACATTTAAAGACCTTTTACTATGCAACTAGAAGTGCTGGTTTAGCAGTGTCTAGTACTAAAGTCTCTTTGTTTCAAACGAAGATTAGGTTCCTAGGACACTACATCTCCAAAGGAACTATCACTCCTATAGAGAGATCCTTTGCATTTACTGATAAATTTCCCGATAAGATCTTAGATAAAACACAGTTGCAGAGATTCCTTGGTAGTCTAAATTATGTGCTTGATTTTTGTCCAAATATTAATAGGATTTCTAAACCTTTGCATGATAGGTTAAAGAAAAAACCTGTTGAGTGGACTGATGAGCATACTAAAGCTGTTAGATTAATCAAAGAAAGTGTAAAAAGCATTCCATGTTTATATCTTGCTAATCCTGCTTTACCTAAGGTAGTTGAGACTGATGCATCTGACTTAGGTTATGGTGGCATTTTAAAGCAAGTAGAGCATGATAAAGAACAAATTGTCCAATATGTTTCTGCACATTGGAATGATTGTCAAAAGAATTATAGTACTATTAAAAAAGAAATTTTGAGCATCGTTTTATGCATTTCCAAATTTCAAAGCGATTTATTAAATCAAAAATTTTTACTCAGAATTGATTGCAAAGCTGCAAAACATGTTTTGGAAAAAGATGTTCAAAATGTTGCATCAAAACAGATTTTTGCAAGATGGCAAGCAATTTTAAGTGTTTTTTATTTTGATATTGAATTCATTAAAGGTGAAAACAACTCTGTGCCAGATTTTCTGACCAGAGAATTTCTTCAAAACAGATAATGGCCCCAAAGAAAAAGGACAAAGGCAAAGGGAAGCTCATTGACCCAATGCCTCAACCCCCTCATAAAGACCAATCTCCAAAAGAACCTAAAGAGAAATTGATGTCCTCAGCAATGCCCGTAAAGTCCTGGATTGACATAATGCAGGAAGATGAAGCTAAAGTCAAGGCCCTTGCCTCCCAAGATCAGGTAAAGGAATGGATTTCATCCCTTTCCCAATCCCCTGAGCTTTTATTAGCTCTTCAAAGTTTTTCACAAAACAAAACTCTTTATCAGAAATCTGAGGAAGATGAAGTTATTTCTAAAGAAATTCCAAAGATTCATTTGTCTAAAAAAGCAAGCTCTTCTAAAGAAATCATCCCTAGTGAAGGTTCTTCCCAAATTGTGATTTCTCAAACAAGACCTTCACAAAAAGCGGTTTGGTATGATAAAATCCATTATCAAAATATTATTTCTGCTGAAGATGGATTTTACCATTCTGATCCTTTTATTGCACTTTCAAAGACTTTCCCAAGGGGTTGGTTTTTCAAACCATGGGATTTATCAAAACCCCAACCCTATTATCAAAGCATTTTGGAAATTACCGAATCGGTAAAATTCAAACATTTTTTCCTAGGTGAAAACCATGCATCCCCGGCATACTCTACAGCAACCATCCTTAGAGTTATAAGCCCAAATCAATGGGGCGAACCCCTCCATAAAGTCAAAAATTTCCCTGTTTCTTTCAAAGCCCAATTAAACCATTCTCTGGCCTTTTCCTATTGGGATTACCAACAGGCCTAGTTTAATACCTTTTTTATCCAAAACTCAAAGCATTCCCACTCATGGTTATTTTTCTTTCATTCAAAAATAACCGTACAAAGCCTTTTAAATTGGTTTCACCAATGGTGGAACTATTTCGACCCATGCACCGAAATCCTTACAAAAAATGCCCAAGTCTGTTTAGACATTTTTAAAGCCCATTATCAGCCCTCAGATTCAGAGAAAAGATTCTCACCCTTTCTTTGTTTCTGTTCTAATTTCTTTTTACCATGGGTATGGATGTGGAACCTTCGTTACCAGACCCAAGAAGCCCAAACAATCCTCCAAAGAACATTTAAAGTCAAGTGGTGGTCTAAGTTCGATGAACAGTCAAAATTGACTGAGCCCATTGTCCTCAAATGGCTTTCGTCCCATGGCCATATGACTCCCACTATTGAAGAATCAAAAGCCCATTCCACCTTCTTAAGTCAGAAGTCTATGGCCCAATCAAAATTGGCCTCCGCTAAGACCGACGAAGAATATTTTAAAATCATGCAACAGCTCCTTTCTTCCAGAACTGAGTCTGCATCCTCTGCGGCCAAGTCTTCAGATGATGATGAAGAAGAAGCTGTATCTCTAGGTGATGATAACGAAGATGATTGTTTCGGTATCCTCACTCCCATAAAGCACTGTAAATAGATTTTACTTCTGTATTATTTAAAGCCCTGTACAGTGTGATAAAAAAAAAAAAAGAGAGTATTTTATATATATATATATATATATATATATATATATATATATATTGTAGGCGTTATAGTTAATTGAATAGAAATATTATTACATTGTATAATATAATAACAAATCTGTATGAACACAACAACAATTGTATTAAATAATGAACAAAGCATAATGCATTTGATTGGACGTAGCGCATTTTTGTCTCTACAACTAATCCATTAATTGCATGTGCATGATTATGCAAGGTGGTAGAATTATTAATTTTAAATAATCAACGGAGAAAAGATTAAAAAAACAAGAGCTTTTATGTTACAGTAGCTGTAATAAAATTTAAAAAAAAAATGTTTAGACTATTCAAATTTCACCACAAATAATAGGCCGGCCTACTTTGTGTCTTTTGCTGGGTTTTCAACTCCAAAGACCAATTGACAATTGTTCGCCAAACACTGCCTGCTTGTTTTTTCATAAATTTTTTATTACATTTTAAAAATAATATATATTTTTTATAATCGGATAATCACATCGTTTACCCAACACACTGTAAAAGATACATACCTTGTGTCAATTGAAAGACAAATGGTGAAAATTAAAACGCTTAAACTTGAAACTTATGTTCAATTTATTGCATGAAATCATGAGTTACTTCAAAATTTGAGTCTGATTAAACATTCAATGATTATAATTTTTTTTAAAAAAAAGTGAGTTATAATTATAGCATTTTAAAGAATATTTAAAGCATCCTCGTTTCCAGTATCATTTATTTTTTTCAGCTAAAATTAAAGACATGATCAACGTATCTCTAACTCTTATACATGGTAACCCATTTCATGAGTCATCTTATGGTACAGGGCTTACCTTTTCAAGTTGAACAACCTGTATTTTACCGGTTGTTAATTAAATAATTTTTTTAAAAAATCATTTTTAATGCAGAAAAATAAAATAAAATGAAAAAAATAAGGAATTTTATAAACAATTAACACAAAAAAAAATTCGAGTGAGAAAAATATCTTAAATTTAAATGAAAGTTAAAAAAAGTAAAATAATCATGTCCCAATATTTTTGGTTAAATATTAATATATTATGTTGACGTTCCAAGTTAATTTCACATATTCATAATTTTGGTTAAACTTTCTCACTCATAAGTTCATTTGTTTTCACTCTCCAATCCACTAGTTTTGTATTTAATATTCTTACTAAATTCATTAAACACTAACATTTTGGGTTAGATCCAAATAAATTTATTTCTCGTTAGATAAGTTCCTAAATTTAGTTATCCTTTCTCCCCTTTTGGTTTATAGTTTCAACTATTATTCTATTAGTTTTAAATCAAAATAACTTTTCATTTACAAAATAAGTTCAAATTTTTCATAAGTTAAATCATTTTTACAAGCTACGCCGTTTATTATCATAAACTTATTAGACTTCACAAATTTAATTCAAACTTTAACAATATAAACAATCAGCACTTTCAATTGTTATTATTTTTCTTTTGATGAATTATTATTGTTTGTGAATTACAATCTTAGAGATTGACCTGTTCTCATTTTCTGAATTCAAATTAAGCTTTTACCACTCTATTTTCTTTTCAAATTAAGTTTTCCTAATTTCTTGTTACTTCAACAAAAAATTTATGTTATTAATTATAAATATTATCATATTATACTTGTATTATCATCACTATTATTATTTATTTTTTACTATTACAATATAGTAACAACTTTTTTTAATATGATTTTGCATGTTTAATTAATTTATCGTTTTCAAATGGTTTTTTACTCATAAATATCTTGCATTTATTCTTAAATAAAATTATAATGCCCTATTAATTTATCCAATGCAATTAAAAATTAATCAAATCAAAATTTCAATTACAAGAATGAGGGCTTCGATCACTTAAGCAGTTAGTGAGAATAGTGAGATGATGTGAGAGCTATTAAAAATATAGAACTGTAGAAGGAGAAGAGCACCACTTCTGTTGAGAAAATTTTTTAGAAGCATGTGAGAAAATAACTCCTGCAAAACTTTTAACGTCAATAGAAGCAATACAAAATTAAATCAATTTACAGCTTCCAAAAGCTAAATTTCAAATGGGTCAATGCATACAAAAAAACAAAAACCAAATGATAAGATTGCAAAAAAAAATAATAATAATAATAAACAACAAATTCAAATTTCAAATGCACGATCTAAATTCTTAGGCAGGATCAGATATATTTTGGTTTCAATAGAAAAATTGAAACTTATAGATAAATTAAACACAAAACTATATGCTAATTTTAACAACATATGTTTTTTAGATGAATTTTCTAACAGTAATATTAAGAATATAAAAAATACTCTCGACTCGCATAATCATTTTATGTAACTTTTTTGTCTACTTTCATTTAATGACAAACTGATCTTTGCGATAAAGAGAGATAAGAATATATCCGAATAAATAAGAACAAAATTTCAAAACTATTGATTCATGATTGCATAAATCACGAAATAGCATCCAATGTGAAATACTCACAAAACGCAACAGAAACTAAGGACCTAAAAATAACTGGTTAAAATTTGTAAGCATAGAGATCATTCGTTAGTAAATGCACTCAAATATAAGCCTTTTTATTTATTTATTTGTTTGTTTACTATAGTTTCCACAATCTTATAATTTATCAGCATCCCCAAACAATGTT
>JAEVFN010000035.1:0-82500 GCA_030449075.1 Murraya paniculata | reverse complement strand
ATTATTAATAAAAATAATGAAAATAATAATAATTTATAGGTAATTATAATGGACCATCAACAAGATAATCGTTTCACAATTATCCAATAATTGGATAAAAAAAATCCTTAGATTGGTAGGTAGACTTTTGAATCATTGTATGCACTATAGGATTGATTTGGTCTAATTATTTGAAAATAAATATGATTCATTATGGATTTAGATATTCAAACTACATTGTACTATCAAAAAAATTGATAAAAGGTTTCGATAATTTTTTTAATGTAAAATAAACTTATAATACAGTATAAAAATAATTTAATTATTTATAATCAATTTTATTAACTTAGATATTATTCTCAGTAGTACAGGAGTCTCATATTTTAAGTATATTTTAATTTTACTAAAAAAATAAAAAGTATATTTCATGTAAGTTCAGGGGGTCTTTGGTAGTTTTCTAGTTTGAATTGATTAGTTTGATATTTACTTAAAACAAGTGTAGCTACACGATAATTACCTTCAACATTTGCCTTTATATTTACCTGTATAACTGCTACTTTCGGTGGCCGGTTATCAGCACAAATAAAAATAATAATAAACAGCGGCCGTATCTGTATTATAAGCGGACCCCCCATTTTGTTTACCCTTTGTAGTGACGAATAAATTAGCTCTGATGATTGGATCCATTTGCGGAGACGGCATTCGAACGGCCCCAAAAAATTTGAAAATGACAAAAGGTGACCCGACAGGTGCGTGCATGTGCTAAAATGGAAGAGTGACAAGGAAAGGACCCACGGCCCATTCGACACGCGTCCACATTGAGCGGACAAAAGCGTTTTATTTACGAATTAAAACAAAAACGCAAATCATCAAACCAAATCAAATCGAACGTGATTTGTGCCCCTCGCCTGCTTAACAGTACAATCCGTACCGATCCGTAACACCTCACCACCTCCGCCATTACCTCGGTATTTCGACTTTTTCATTGGCGTAATCGAGGCTATCACGACCCTTGATCTAATTTGTTGATTTCTTTAAGATTACGTTGGTCGAATCCGAGTCGTTCGATTCATATTACGGATGACGGGCAATCTCGGGGATGTCACTTTCTTTACGGAATTGTCTTTGACAAATTTAAAGATTGTGAGTGGGACTCCGGATCCGATAATGCTTTTCCTCATTTTTCTTCTTCTTCTTCTTCTTATGTCTCACTTTAATTGCCTCCTGTTTAACAAAAGATATATTTCACGACGGGGCTCGTAGAAAATAAAAAATAAAACAAAAATACTTGAATAGTCTAGTTTTTAAATATACACCCTATTTACGGAAAAGTCATGCGTATTTTTGGTGGCTGCGTACGTGTACATGTATATATATATATTCCTTCAATTTGATGATATATTTCTAGGGTGCATGGTATATAATTGACTTGAAAAAACCTACATGAAAGACGAGTGAGACTGCCCCACAGCACTTGTGAATTTGGACCCACTTTCATGTTGTTGGTTACACTTATTAAATTATTGATGATGTGTTCGAATAATTTGAGAGAGTGAAGTGAAATTTTAAGAGTGCCTCAACGTGTACCACGTAGTAACTTGTAAGGTGGCCCTTTCTTATGAATGAAATGTGAACTTACGATCTATTTTTAATGCAATTAGAAGAAGCATGTGTGGCGCAGAGAAGCTTTACCCATTAACATGCCTAAATAAAGGGAACAAAATTGAACAGGAGCTAGGTCTATCAGATATTTAGATTGCGCCCCAACTCCATCTCCTGTGGACCAATTTACTTAATTATTATGATACGTCACAAAAGCTTTATACATACGTTCCTTATAGAAGCCCAAAAAAAAAAAAAAAAGGTAAAGTGTTTGTTTTACTACTCATCCAAATTAAAGGATTTTTTGACAGCATACATGCAAATAACATATCACATATATACTATTTTATTATAGCTAAAATTTTAGAAATCCTCGCATGGGTGACTCCCTTAGATCTTTAATATACAACTTCAATGGTTAGAAAATTAAAATATTCATGTAAGAAAGATTTTCATTTTAAAAGAAAAGGAAAATAGTTAAAAAGAACAATAATTGACTTGCATGTTATGTTTTCATGGACTGTTTTTTTTGTTTTTTTGTTTTTTTTGGTGGGATGATGAAGATTGTTTTTAGCCATATAAATTTGTCAATGTCCTTAGTGGGTAGAGACATGGCTACCCTGACTCTGACATGGTCCCCATCTATCAACTCGTTCAAGGTTATAAATTTAATGCTGCCCAACACAACCACATGTTTTGCTTTACTTACAATATTTAGATTTTTGTTACCTTTATTTATATGTATATATATCACTGTTTCTGAATCATACAAATTCAATCATATAATAAAATAAAGAAATGTAGTTTTCACTTTTCTATGGGATGTATCTACGTGTTTGTAACCTTCTGAAATACATACTTTTCTTTGAGTGGGCAAAGCAAAACATAAAGGGAAAAGAACAAACATTAAACAGCGATGTGCTAGTGGAGAGTTTGCTTTATTATTATGACTCGTTGAACATTATTGGCCCTTTCCTTTCCCCTCCCTTTCACTTTCGTTTAGAACTTTAAAACTTTACCGCAAATGAAAAGCATAAAGTGCCTAAAGCTCATTGGAAGGTAAGACAATACAAGAATTTCAGGATTCCTAGCTAAGTGCTAAAAGATGATTTTGACGTGATTATTGATTTCATAATTAATTTTTACATAAAGAAGGGCACTTTACTTAGTCCCACTCCCACATCACTTTCAATTTCAAATAGGACATAAGAGAGCAAGCCAATACAATTAGTTTATGTGGAGTAATTAATAAATTTTATTCATTGCTTTCCCAAAAAATTGATCTCTCAGGTGAGGCCAAGAGGCCCAAATGGTAACATTTATTTGTTTGTGATTTGAATAGAAAAATGTGAATGCTAATTTGCCAGTTTGTTAGTTGGCCGCTGCTGGGTAACGCCATTTAGTAGAAATCTAACTGGGTAATTCAAACAAACGTCTCTTTTACCTGTAATAAGATGTAATATATGATATGGAAGGAATCAATGGAATGAGAGTGAAAGCCGAATGACAAAAGAAACAAGGCTTTTAAAAAGAAACCCTAGCAAAAGTTGTGGGCATGTGCAAATTCTCCTTACTGTTTTGTCTCAGAAAGGACTCATTTTTTTTTTTTTTAATTTGAAATACAATTTCTGTCATTAGGGTTTGCATGGGAATATAACTTTATATGTATATAGAGTCTGTCATTTGTATTTAGTTGTCTCCTTGTGGCTTTGCTTTCAGGGTCACACATATATAAGCCAACTTTTAACATCTCCACAAACCCAAAATCAGAAACCTGAAAACAAGAAGAAATCAAAGACAAAAGAACAACAAAAATGTTGAGAATTGAAGGACCACTACACTCTGATTGCTTGGAGATGAATTTGTGTCTGCTGCTGCTGCTAGCAAGATTGAAGATGAAGCTCTTTCACCGTTTCTGTTTGGTCTTTTCTAAGAGTAAGAGCCAGTTAAAACTTCCTTCTTATCACTGACAAATTAGAAGAAGACAAATATATAGCTTCCTGAAAGCCCAAATATTGAGGATACAGAGAAGTTTGAACAATTAAACAATAATTTGGGTCAATGGTTTAGAACAAAGAACGAACCTAGCCCATATATGATCAATGTCTGGGCTTGAAAGCGTTCGCATTCCCTTTGCAATATGATGGGGGGCTCCCCAGTCCTGAATCACAAATTGGATTCTAGAGAACCAGGAACTTGCAGTTCAGCGGTGGAATTGAAAATTTTAAAACCAATAAGTTAACGGCGTATTTACTTAATAGAAATTAAAATAAAAATTAAAAAATAAGAATAAATAATATTTTTATTTGCTTAAATAAGAGTTGAAATGAGAATCAAAATAGTAGATTTCACCCAAAATTAATAATGATTACTAGAGTTTTCATTTCTATAGGAGATGTGGAAATAAAAATTTTATTCCCTAAATTAACCATATTACCCCCACTTAAATTATAAAATTTTCATTTTATCCTTCCTCCTCCTCCTTATTATTGTTGTTGTTGTTATTATTATTATTATTATTATTATTATGATAATAATCAAGTAAGGTTAGTTTAGTAACTTTCAGCAATCCATTTCGATTACAAGATAAAGCAAACACGTCAATGGCAATACAATTCATTCCAATTTCGATTCCCACAGCTCAATACAATTCATTCCAATTTCGATTCCCACAGCTCAAGTAAACAATTTATTCTGATTCTCAATCTCCATTCCGATTCCAGCCCATTCCAATTATTGATAAGTAAACGCACCATAAATACTATATTTCTCAATGTCAAAATGTGACCGTGTCACTACTTTTAACAAGTTGTTCAGATTCCAAAGGAACAAGTGTTCCAGAATATAACATATATAGCAACCTAATCACAGGCAAAAAATCAAATGGAAACAATGACAAAGAGGAGCTGGTAGAATTTACCGGCATCATCTTTCCAATGGCAACCCAGACCTTAAATACACCATTCCTGTCCACTCCCCAGAAAACTGCCTATCATTCACATTCTACAACAGCATGCACACTATTTACACCCAACAGTGGTTTCAACATCTGCAACTGACCCTGTTAATTCAGTGACCCTGTATGAACCTCTGTATGAATTTTGGTAATCACTATGAAAACACTCCTCCCAGCACCCTTTTTAGCTCAGATTTCTGTTCTGACGTGAGCCTTGAAGGATACTTGACATCGATCTTGATTCTCAAATTACCCTTCTTACCAGGTTCTTTAGAGATTGGCATTCCTTCATTTGGGACCACAATCTCAGCACCGGGTTTGACAATATCTGTAAGTGGGATCATAAGATTCCTTCCGTCCAGGGTAGTCAGGTCAAGGGTCTTACCGGTGAGGGCCTCCAGCAATGTTATCTCCTGGTTTACAACCAGATCATTACTGTCCCTCTTATAAAGAGCATGTGGTTTCTCATCTACTATGAATATAAGATCAGCTGCAATTATGCCGGGCTCCTGGTTACCTTTTTCAGGAAATGTTATCTTCGTGCCCTTCTTCCAACCAGGTTTTATCTCAACGGTCAAGATCTCCTCCACTGTCCTCATCTTACTGCAAGAAAATTGCACAGGTATTAGGTTAAAGACAACGAATAGAGGCCATTATACAAAGAACTTAAACATAAGTGGCTGAATGCAGAAGAATGCCATCATGCTCGTGCTGTCAACAATAAAAGTCATCAGTTGTCTAGTTTGAACAAAGCAGGCTAGAAGTACTTCAACTCACAATCTACTTTGCAGTTTCTAAGAAATTTTGAAAATCTCCAAGCTTGCCTACAAATAAAGTACATTCTCGAACAGCATACACTGGGAAAAACAGAGGCTCCTGGCTCCTGCCCTGCTAAAATGTAGGGCCTAATAGGATGCGGGTAGGAAACAATTTAAAGTGGTGAAAGAGATTGTGAATATGAAAACAAAGTTATTAGTCACCTGGATTCCTCAATACATTAAAGTCACCACAATTACTAACTACGCTTTCTTCCATCATCTACTTGTCATAGTAAAGAAAACAAGATTGGTTAAACCAACAACTATAACAACACAAATAATATGAGCTAAAAAATGCGATGGATTATTGGTCATCAAAGGGGTTTACCTTATGAAACCATTCTATTGTCAGAGCTGAACTTGCTACTGAAAATGAAAAATGTTAATGGAATAGCTCATATTCATTAGGATTGGTTCCTTCTGACATCTTTGCAATAACCCTGCTGTAATCTCCTTCTACTGATTATCCTATCCTAGGGGCCAGGGATAATCTATTACACTTAATAAAGGCCGTGAGGGGGATTCAAATAGAACATTGGTAAATCTCCAGAAACGTCTTCTCCCACTCACTTGTCCACTATTTACTCAAACTTGGGCACTTTTCCTCGGTTATTCATTTAATCAAATATTCCTAAATTTGCTCCTTTAAGTTTGCCATGTAGGCGGCCTTTAAAAAGGAGAAAAGAAAACTCAGAGGCTTATAAGCATAAATGCAGTATAGGGACAACCAAATGCGAACACATTTGCAAGAAAACCAATCAGCCCATTGATGAAAATTTTAACTTCACAAGAAGAACTTGAAATCCTGGCCAGACAATGTGGCAGAAAATCAATCAAAGAAATGTATCGGTTGATGCCTAATGGGCTAAAATTTTTCCTATGAGTTAAATGACAGATCAATTATTACACGCTTGAGATCGAATATCATACAAACATAACTATTGCACACTGCTAAACAAGGTTAATCCATGGATTTATAATAATATAATTTCTGGAAAGGGAACCCATGGACAGAAAAAAAAAAGATAATAATAATAATTATTACGTGATGATACATTTTCAAATTATGAAACAATTAATAACCTGTATTAGCTGAAACTGCAAGCAAGCCATAGACAATTTTATTCATTTTAGCCTAGATATATGAACCCTTTATGATTCTGGGTAATTATTAATGCTAAGACTACTGGCAAATGAGTACATTCAAATTCAATCAACCAAGCCACCGCACCCAAGAAAATTCTAGTGAATCTTAAGAGCTCTAATTTTAAATAAACATTCAATAACGAAAAGCAAAACGAACAGAATTTAATTGCAAAAATTTAAGAAATGAAAGAAGAGGAATACCCAAAAGAATCGTACACATTGCGTGAAATCCGCATTTTCTTTTTAGCTCCTTTATAAATCTCCTCCAAGCTACAAGGCAACAGATTCTCCACGGCCGGAGCTTTCTTGAACTCAGCAGCCCCATTACTAGTAGTACTACTACCATTGCCATTCCTAAAAAGCCCCTCTCTATGACTATACCCTCTGTTATTATAATTATTCCCTCTTTGCCCTCCACTATTATTATTACTCTCAGATCCAAACAGCTCCTCGTAAATATCCTCCGCATCCCTCGGATTAAACCGGAACGACGGGTTCGGATGCTGACGTTGATGATAATAATGCTGCCCTCCACGCGATGCTGACGTGGAAGTCGACGACGTTGGGACCGTCCCAGATTTCAAACCCTCCTCGCCGTACAAATCGTAGATCTGTCGCTTCTGTGGGTCGCTTAAAACATCGTAAGCTTCGGAGATTTGCTTGAACTTGGCCTCGGCTTCGGTTCTTTTGTAAGAAGGGTTCTTGTCTGGGTGCCATATCATGGCTAATCTTTTGTAAGCCTTTTTCAGGTCATCTTCGTTGGCGTTGCGGTTCACTTTCAGTATGTTGTAATAATCGAAGCCCATTTAAAGTTTCTGTTTTTATTTCGCGCTCGCGATCGTGATCGTGTTCGTCTCTTTCGAGAAGAAATCTTAATTCTTATACGTTTTCCTTTGTTTTATTTTCTGTAAATATAAGGAGCTGGTGGCCGGAGAGTGGGAAGAGGCGGGAATAATGACCGTTAGATGAGTAACGGAAAAGGATAGGGGAAAGGGATCTGACGGTTACTAAGAGACCTTACTAAAGATGGCGAGACGTGTTTAATAGGCGACGAAATTCTGTACTGTGGGTCCCCACTGACTCAGACGTGCTCATAACTACTGGGGTTTGTGGGCCACTGGGCCTAGCCCATTTAAATAAAACGCGTGGGTATATTGGCTTGATGGGCTTCGGCCCGTTATTTTTATTCCCTTTGAATGCTAAGAGTGCTTGTGGAAAAACACACTGAAATTTTCCTTCCATTTACAAAAATATTTAAAAAGTACAATTGCTAAAGTAAATCATCAAATGCCAACATTCCCCAACAAGAAGATATATATACATACAAGGAAGTATAGTGGAACAAGAATTAGAGAGAACACAACACCGCAGCGGTTGGCAAGTGAGAATTATAGCCGATGTGCAATACTTCATCTTATCATGATTCATGTCCGCTGAAATCCAAGCAAAAGTCCAAAGAATACCAAAGAATCTCCCTAATGCCTCATCACAACTCATTCTTGAACGTAAAACTCAATTTTTCTGGATGCCATACTTTTCCCCGAATAGAATGTATTGGTAGGAAAAGAAAACAAACAGCCAGATCGGTAACAAGCAAAATAATTTTATAGACTCTCCCCTACATCATCAGACGGCAATAGCTTGGCCAGTAGCTGCATCATGAAGCTGAAGTGAGCCGTCTTTCATTAGGTTAAGGCTTAAACTCTTGAATCTCTCCCTTGAATATTGTCGAGATGCCTTTCTCCAGTCAGTTCCAGCTTTCATCATAGCAACAAATTCCTCGTAACTGATACGCCCATCCTGGAAAAACAAAACACTAAAAAGGCTGACCATCTGAGCAAAGACAATGAAAATACAAGAATATGTGCATATGTTGATAAGCAGGGATATTGAAAGCAGGACACAGGCAGGTAAACCCCAGAACTTTAAATTGCCTTGATTTCCAACCAGTATGCAGCAGCTTCAACATGTTTGTGCTGAAAATTTGCAGTTAATTGAAAGTCTTCCGACAAGTTTTTCAAAAATGTTGCTTTCTTGCTCTAACCCAAAATGTTCTCAAAGTGATTTTAAGTAAAATAATTAAGTGGAAGGAAGGGCAAGGGGTGCAGGGAGACATGGGTGTTATGAACTTCAAGCTAAGAAGTCAAACCTTGTCTGTGTCAACTTCACGCATAATGTCATTCAATACATCATTGTCAGTTTCTCCAGATTCATCAGCTAAGGCCTCCCGCAGCTCATCTGACTCAATATATCCACTCCCATCTTTGTCAAAAAACATAAATGCTCTACGGAAATGCTCATCGTTCTCCATCTTCTGCAAATGAATCGTTACTGCAACAAACTCTCCGTAGTCCAGTACTCCATTCCCATCAACATCAGCCTACATTAAGAATAGAAGTTATTATTACTGATAAATGCTAACAAAATTCAGAACTCAATATTCAAAGCTGCCATTAGATAAGTAATGGATAACTCCAAGTTTCCACTTTCTAATTCAGTGGAAGTCATCGACCATGCATCGAATACAATAACCAGACATGAAACAATTTCCAATCCTCTGTCCAAACTTAAGTAATAACAGGAACCTACCACTTCCATTAACATCTTCATCTCTGGTTCGGCCAACTGTGAACCAACCTTCCGAAGACCAGCCTTCAGTTCCTCATATGAGACTTTCCCATCACTATCTGTGTCCATCAATTTGAACATATCTCTAATTACTTCAACCTCTTCAACAGATAAGTGCTCTGCAATTACCTACAGCCATTGATTGAACAAAGCAAAGTCACAATAGCTGTTAACCAATTGGAGAAAATAAGCTGAAAGCTATATATAAACCAATTGGAGATGCTTACCCTCAGGGCTTTCTTCTTAAATCTATTCATCACAGAAAATTGCCTCAACCGTGTCCTCACAATATCTCCCAAAGGAACATTTGAAGCTTTCTTTGCATTTTGTAACCACGGATGTTCTACCAAAAGGAGAAGGGAACTTATACAACTATTCCACAAAACTATCCTTCACCTAAGTAAATGAACAAATTATCTCCTGATGACAATGTGAATTTCCAAAGTTGAAATCAAAATGTGTGCATGCATGTGCTTGTTTACACACTTGCTTCACTTAGATCTCCAAGTGATGTGCTCATTTCCATAGCCATATATAATCACATCCATGGTAACTGAAGTCATGATAGGACCCAGGTATAAACATTGCACAAAATTCAATAAATGTCAGTTGAGTGGTTGCCTATGATATGCGAGAGAGAAAAAGAGAGGGGCAGGAAATTGCTAAATGAATCTCTGTCTCCCTTACTGCATGAATTGCAACACACACAGACATGCATAGCCTGAGCCCGGATCAAGGTCTGGTTTACATAGGTAGCTACTTTACATCAAAATTGAGCTTTGGCTCATCAATGGAAGGTCAAAGAACATATGAACATTGATGAGGACTTACCAAGAACCTGTTGAGCAGTCAACCGCTTTTTGGGGTCTGATTCCAACATCTGCCGGACTAGACTCTTGGCGCTCTCTGAAATCTGAGGCCATGGTTCCCTCTTGAAATCAATCACCCCCCTCAAAATTGCCAGAGCAACACCCTGTTCAGTCTCTGGCACAAGAATCAATAGACTTCAGCAGTATAATACAACGAACAGTAGTAAAAATTATCACAGAAAGCACAAAAACCCAAGTAACCTAATCAAGAAACAAATTACCAGCCCAAAATGGAGGAACCCCGCATAACAAGATATAAAGAATCACTCCAGCACTCCATACATCAACTTCTGGCCCATAATTCCTCTTCAACACCTCTGGTGCCATGTAGTATGGACTGCCCACAATCTCTGAGAACTTCTCCCCTGCAAAATAAATGCAAAGCTAAATCACACAATCAATCAAAACCAGATTCAGCAAATGAAAAAAAAAAAAAAATTCCAGAAACAGTTGGAAAACAGAAGCAGAAAACTGGGAGAGGAATCCTACAAAAGTCAAACAAAATTATCCAAGCCTAAAGCCTAAACTAGAAAGACAAGCAAAAGCTTATTGTCATTCAAAGCCGAATAATGAAAATTCACCATATATATATATATATTTTTTAAAAAAAGTGAATCGAACTCAAAATGAAAACTATAAAAATCACCCCCCCCCCCCAACAAAAAAAAAAAGGAATCATAGAAACCCAAAAAAAAAAAAAAAAACCCTCGCAACTCATACTCAAAAACTCTAACATTTGACCAATTCAAACCAATGAAAAAATACCCAACATACCAGACTTAAAAAACACAGAAAGGCCAAAATCAATAGCCTTAAGCGGACTAGTCTCCTTCTTATTAGCAAACAAAAAATTCTCAGGCTTCAAGTCTCTATGCATAACACCATTCTCATGACACATTCTGACGACCTCCATAATGGTCCTGGCCACTCCAGCGGCCGCTCTCTCACTGTAATGCCCTCGCGCCACAATCCTATCAAAAAGCTCACCACCCTCACACAACTCCATGACCAAATGGACATTCTCAGCATCTTCATAAGTGGCTCTGAGCTTAATGACATTCGGATGGTGGGGCAACGTTGACATTATCATCACTTCGCGTCTAACGTCCTCGATGTCGATAGCGGTGCGGAGCTTCCGCTTGGAGATGGACTTGCAAGCGAGGTCCTCTTTGGTCTCGCGGTCCGTGCAGAGGTAGGTGATGCCGAACTCGCCGCGGCCGAGCTCGCGGCCGAGGATGTACTTGTCGGTTATGCGGGTGCGGTGGCTTAAGGGGACGATGTCTTTGAGGACTCGGATCGGGGCGGGTGAGTGGATCGGGTCAGTGATGGGGCTGGTTGAGTAAGGGTTCGGTTTGCGGTCTTTGGTGGCTCGTTTCTTGGGACGCGTTTTGGAGTCGGTTTTCGTTTTCGCTTTTGATTTTGTCTCCGGCGATGGTCTTACACAAGCGTTACAGTTTCCCATGCTCTGTGTTTCTCGTTGTCACTTTTTTTTCCCTTTTTGTGTGTCTCTGTGTGTGCGTGAGAGAGAGAGAGAGAGAGAGAGAGAGAGAGAGGGGGGGGGGGTTATGGGTGGTTTTGTTCTTTTTGTTTTTTTTTTTTTTGGGGAGAAGGGGAGGTGGTGAAACGGTGCGTTCAAGTGGTGGTTGAGTTGACTGGCGAGGGCGGTGGCGGGCGGTGGCGGGACTGGGAATGAGGCAATAAGGATGTGATGGCGGGTGGAGACTGAAGACCGGGAGAGAAAACGCGGGTCTGTTTGAGGAATATTGGGGTTTTGAAATTTCCCCGTCCTTATCTTTCTTTTTCAAAGTCTTTTCTTCTTCTTCTCCTTCATTTTCCTTTTTCTTTCACTTGTTCATCCACTATATTCTATTATTTAAATAATTTAATAATAACTGGCGGGTAATTTCTTATTTATTATATCACTCACACTGCTTTATTAAAAACTGGCGGATAATTTCTTATTTATTATATTACCCACACTGCTTTATTTAATACTGTAACATAAGGCTTAATTTTCGTTGTTCTTAAATTACCATTTTATTTTTGAAATGCAATAAAAAAATATATGTATATTTCTTAGATATAATCCCTAACCTGCGCCGGTGGATGGGTATATTTAAGATATAATGGAATTTAAAGTTGAACCGATTTTGTTTGGTTTGTTTGTTCTTTGTTCATCATAAACCGAGTCAAGTGGTCATCCCATCGTTTGACTCAGGCTCATCCGATAAACTAACGTGAAATGAAACCAAAAGCAGAGGCTTTATTTTATTTTTTTAAAATTCCAGCAGAGGCTTTATTAATGCTGTTTTGCAATGGGAACAATGCAATGATTTTAACGACCCCACGAGTTCACGTGAACCGCATCATAACCGTTGATTCTTCATACTTGGTAGTTTTGGCGAGGGATGGCAAGGGCTGAGATTTTCGTGACATGAGTTGTTGAAGTTGTTTACCAGTTTGAATGCCCCTTCCCCTCGGGCTTCGCTTCGCATTAGGTGTAGTTGCCAACAAACGACATTCTTTACGAATATATAAAGGATTTTGTTAAATTACAGCAGTTGTAAGTTACAGCTGCTATAATTTTGAGTGAAGAGTGGAACTGCTGCAATTTTAAATAAATAATAAGTTTACATGAATATTATTTACTCGAAATTACAGTAACTGTAATTTACAGCTGCTGCAGCTTAGAGGCTCTCACATGTAGTGAGTGTTGTTTAATCACCTTTCTCTTTTAATCATGTGAGAAGAAGATGATTTACTGTTTATTGAAAAGGGAAATTGTTCGAATATTTGTTAACAACTCCAATAACATTGACTCGGTCGAATCCAGCACAAACATACGCCAATAGCAATCTGCAACCCTGCGAGTTTAATTAAATGGTCAAGCCGCGGCATTTGAGATTATGCAATTACAAGATTTTGCCGCTGACCTAATAAAGCACCGTCCGGGATTTTCCCTCAAATGCAATTGTACTTTTTGTATACAATCTAGAAGCACATAAAAAGTCGTTCGAATTGGGGATTTTCCGCAGAAATTGCAAAAAGGAATAATGGCAGCACCGATAGAGAAGTAGGTAAAGAAATGGTCAAGGGGAAGAAACTCGAGCCTTCGAAGCAGCTATCAGCAACATTAATAGCATCATCGACTTTGATTGAATTTTTAAAGATTCCACATAATCAAAGTCAACAAAACTATGAATCATTTGCTTTACTAAAAGCTACCATTCATCGATGACCCATACTTCTTACTTCCCCTTTACCCCTAAGTAAAATCAAATTCCACAGTCCCTTTTACTTTTGGATCATCAACTAATGGTTTTCAATTAATTGAAGTTTGGTTAAATCAAATCAATTAATTGCGTTTCTCATGTGAATAAGTTGTCACCATCCACAACCACGGCCACGGCCACGGCCACCCATATATACATACATACATATATATATATATATGCATGTGTGTATACACACACAAACACACACATATATGTGTGTCTGTCTGTATTAATTTATCCAATTTATCATCATAAATTTTGCACCACATCACATGTCTTTGCAGTTTTAATAGACATTTTGGGTAAGGTTATCTAAAACTAGTAGTTAAGATTAGGACCAAATGCCAAAACCTTATCATCATCAGAGTGCTGCAACAACATCTTAAATACAAAGGCAGATGCTAAGCTTATGCATACGTTACTGCATATGGTATCGGGTTTTGAGAAAATATTTAGATTTATGGTCCATTGTGTGATGCCCAAGTTTAATCTTTTAAATTAAACAATTATTTACATGTTTGTATAAGAATAGATTATTATGCAATTATTTAATTAATCATCTTAAGGAACAACGATGCTCCTCGTCAAGTGTAATAGTCCTAATGATTGAGTCACGTTTTAGGTGGGGATTGTGATGGCGTCAACAGTCGAGATTAAAATCTTTCACTTAAAAAGCTTGTGCTTTTTCACTCATCCTTTTATCCATATCCGCCTGAAATCAAGGGTGTTTTATTCCCTCTTGCATTTGCTTTATGTATTCTCAAATCAAATACAGTTAGCAGTTGCAGCATTGAATTGAATTGAGTGACAAACTGAATTGAAACATACCCATCGCTCCATGAATACAGCTGTGGAACCTTGCGATGGTTATGCAAATTTGCTCTCAAGACAAAAGGTATATGAATGAAAACAAAAAATTAATATATAAATATAGAGAGAGATATATATATTGAGTGATGCTGCTCACTTTATAGTCCACGACACTATCACGTCGAGTTGTCTGATTAATCTACTGCTTCAACATTATTTACAAAAAAAAATAAATTAATTATTAAAACCAATATTGTTCAATGACGATAAGGCAGATGGAGCTGAAATGAAGAGACCAAAGGCAATGATGGAGCTTGTTCACGTAGCCAAACTTTATACCCTGGCAGATGGTTTAGTAGGCCAAAGATAAAGAAGTGATGAAAAAGAAAAAAGAAAAGAAAAGGCAATGTTGTGACCAAAATGATTGTGTTCGATGATGGATTGCAAGAAAGCAAAGCATGTATCTCTCCTCTTCCCCAGCTCATCACCTCCCACGCCTCCTCTCAAATCTCAATAAAAGCAGCGTTGCAAAATGTTTTCACCTTTTTTTTTTCCCTCAAAAAGTGCAAAAAGCCCTGCGGTGGGGGGATTCTCATCCTTAAGACTTAAGAGCAGTAATAATCAAGTTTATGCCACTAATTATTTGCTTAATCGCTCGCCGAATGCGGAATAAAGTAGGTTCGGGACCATATTATTTTTTCTGCCCTAGTGTCAAACTGTCAATGTAGCAATCCATCATCACATTATAGGACCAAAATGATAGTTCATCTTTTGACATACAGTCTCATAAAACGGCTAATTATGATTGATTGATCCAAGGCTACTGAAACGGAAAAAATTATCGCACGTTAAACACCATTATGGCTGTCGTTTCATTTTTATGAAACAAATATTATCCATCGGCGTCGCCAATGGTTGTGGGGATAGAACAAAAAGATCACGGTGTTTCGAATTGCCCTCAGCCCTCAATCAAGCCAATGATCCGAATGAGGCCCATAAAACACAAACAGCGCAAGCCAAGTTTCAATTAAAGAGACCTCATTGGTCTAGGCAGTTCTATAGACGGTCGGACCTTTCAAATAATTACAGCCCAATTCTGTATTTTAAAAACACAATATCACAATAACTCTTTGTATTATTTTAATTTATTTCGAAGGGTAATATTAGCTTAATTCGAATTTACATTGGGAGAAAAGCATTAAAAAAAATGCAAACATTTATACTTTTAAGATGATTTTGTAAATTTCAAATCATAAAAAAATTAATATAATACATACTTTAAGTCTATATCACTTAAACTGAATACAACAAGTTAAACCAATAATTTTTGTAAATACACGTGTATTAAATAATAACTTCTTCATAGTAACAAAAATAATCGGCCCCGATATCATGACTATAGAGAAGTTTTATTGTATTTTTATTTTAATATTTACATTAAATTAATATTATCTAGATTCATATTCATTCTATATTTTATTATATTAAATAAATAATTTAACTTTTTTTACTAAAGTAAATATTTCTCATCGCCAGCAATCTCATGCTGCCTCCGATTGCTGCGTGCCGCGATAGACCATTATATGTCGGTGTCTATTTAACGATATTTTAGTACCATTATAATTCTCGTCATTAGATTTATGCAACTGTATAAAATATTATTGGCAAATAAATTTTTGTATGTTGTAAATTTACTGTCAAAGTTTTGGTTTTAAATATTTGACGCACATTTATAGCGAATGGAAACTCCGTTACTGATAACAATTACGCTACTCCACCATTCAAGATTCTAATGGTACCAATTTTAGCTTAAAAAATGATGAAATGCGGTGGCCACTGGTGGCCAACCACTGTCGAACTCTTGCTAGCATTTCATCATCACTGGCTGCAATATTTTTGGGTCTTTATTTTATTTAGTATTTTAATTGAAGAGAGTTAAAAAAAAAAAAAAAACCTAATGTGAATACTTGTCTGCCCTGTTTGTTGAATGAGACGGCTACTGTGTTGCAATGCACTATAATGCAATCTCGTTGAGTTGCCAACCGTGAAGACTTCATCCACGCGGGTGCCAAACCCCAAATGCAGCCTACACAATATGTGCATAGCAGATCTTTAATGGGTATTCCGAAATGACGCCGTGAATGTTAATTATGTTACTGTCACCGACTCACCAACAAAGTTAAGCTATCATTAAAAAAAAAAAAAATTTTAAATGGCCTGAGCAAAGAGGTGATCGTAATAGGATATTGGGATCATAATTTGACACGTGTTTCATTCTTAAAGGTTGTTTCTTTAAACAAAGATTGTGGACAGTAAACGCTGTCAAAGCATCATATTCAACGTAGAAAGATCTTGCTTGAATGACAAGAAACATCTGCCAACCGTGATATCAATCCACATCATCGACATTTGACAAGTTCCATATGTGATGCGGTTATGCGGTTATATTCGGGCTCTTGGCTACAATTAAGTAAACTACAGCCGTTGATTCATTTGACTTTGACGTCCCAAGATACATTGAACAACTCGCGGGGCAGCTCGCGGTCGCGGGGAACCGTTGGCGACGTGTTCAAGTTCAACCGAAGCAAATTTTCGACCCCAAGTAGGCGTAGAAATAATTTAAAGAGAAATGTCCGATATTCCAACATTTAAACTTTTATTTAAATTTAATTGGTATAATATTTATTTATTAATTAATAATTAAATAATTTTATAAATTATAAAATTTATTATTTAATAAATAAATAAGACATTTATTATTAATAATTAAATTAAGAATTAAATTATGACTCAAATATTAAAATCTCTAATATTATTATAATTTAAATGTATCTATTTACAAAAAAAAAAAAAAAATTAAGATGCCTATTTATCGTCAAAATAAATAAATGGACAAACTTACCTATTTATCTTATTTAAAATAGTAAAGGGGTGGATGATAACAACCAAAAATTTTTGCTTTTTTTTTTTTGGGTAAGTTTGATGTATGTTTGATGACTTTATTAACATTATAAAATATAATTTACAAATCAGCCCAAAAAGATATAAATAAAAAATACACAATAAAAGCCTAAGAACATTACTAAAAAACTCTTCAAATAAGATTTTACTTCTTATTTGAAAAATTACATTAGCAATTAAAAAGAAAGAAAAAAAAACTCTTTATGATTCTTTAAATGAGATAATGCTCTCTATTTAATATTATCAAGTGAATTTACCATCTCTCTTCTATTCATATTATATATTTTTTTTATAAAAAGAGATAAGTGCTATAATATTATTTATTTTTCTTTTTTTAAAAATAATTGCTATATATTTTGTTCTAACAGCTATTGTTTTATTGTTTTGTATTATTGTATTTTTCTTCAGATTGTTTAATGTTTTCATGTAATTTTATAATTAATATTATATATTTAATTTATTTAACAACTAATTTTTTAATTAGCATGAATTAAATTAAAAATAGACAAACATGATGGAAAAAATATTTTAAAACCACATCAACAGAATCATTGGAGGGTACTTAAATTTGTTAGAGTAAAAAAATAGAGGGTAGTTAAATTTGGTGGAAGAAAATTTTGATTAAAATAATATAAACCTATTTATATTTGAAGAGTCTTTAGAAAAGAATTTATTTCTTTTATTCTTCTATTTGTGACATAAATAAATAAACTAGTACCTCAAATAAAATTAAAAGAATCTTTTCACAATATTTTAATTAAAAAATAAATTGCCACATATACTGCAGAGACTTCTACGTACATTTGATAAAATAAATACATTTTGAGAAGCATATGATTTATAATTAGACACATCCTATAAAATAAAATATCATCGGCACAATTCTATCTATATTTACCCTATGATTAAAATATTTTGTCCATTTTCCGTATCGCGAAATTAGACTTCTGTTAAAAGAAAAAAAAATTGCAAAATGCGATCTAATAAACTAATCTACCTGTCACGTGATGACCACCAAAATGAAGCCACGTGTCTCAAACCATCAAAGTTAAGTAGGGCTTTTGCAGAAGAGTAAGAGCTGCTAAGTGTGAATATGAAGCCTTCAAGTTAACCTGACAGCCACCCCCACTTGGTTGGAAAAAGGAAAAAACCTCAGGAGTTGACGGCAGCAGAAGAGAGAAGAGAGCCGCCCCTCTCATTCTCTCAAAATTTTTTCTCAATTTTTATTTCTTTTTCTTTCTTTGAACACACACCGAGAATCTTATAAGCTACTTTCAGGTACTTTGTAATCTCATGATCTTGCTGTTTTTATGGTTTTAGTCTAATTGTTTACTATGCCATTGCTTTCTTTGTTGGTTTTTGTGGTCACAAGCACCATTCTTTTGTTCCTTGACTTGTGGGTATTTTTGCTTTTGTGTCATTTAGGTTGACTTGTGGGTATTTTTGCTTTTGTTGTCCTTTTAAGTGATTGAGAACTTGGGGTGGATGGTGTGAATTTTATTTATTTATTTGTTTTGGTATTAGAAGGATGGAAGAGTGTATTTGGAGGGTAAAGTTTTGATCTTTTGGTGAGAAAGACAGAATTTTTGAGGATTGACTGATTGGCTGTTGATTGATTGATTAGTTTTTCAAGTGTGTGCTTGATAATAATGCATCACGCATGGTCTTGTTATGATTCTGAAAGTAATGGGTGTTTGATATAAACTAATACTTTTGTTGAACTTCTTAGGGTATAAGAATGTACTTTGATGGTAGATTGAGGTGGTATCGGTCTTATGTTTGGTTTGTTTATTGGTAATGGGGTGGGAAAAAAAAAGTTCAATGAAGCACGGAAGTTTCTGTGATGGAAAAATATGAGCCCCATGTGTGGAGTATCCACTATCCAGTTTAACATTTTGTTGTTGACGGTTTAATCTCTGAATTTTTTCTTTTTTTTGCTGCTTTTGACCGTTGAATTGAATGATTTAGTGACTAAGTGATGGGAAAAATCGACACAACTAAAAATTTCTTGCGGTGTAATATTTTAGCAGTCTGGTGCAAGCTGTTATTCTCCAAGTTGCTTGGGTTACAGAAAATCTCTGTAGGCTTGGATTGTTGCTTTTCTTATGGTCCATTATATGGTAATTCAACCCTTGCACAGTTCTACATGCTTTTATGTGTGTTTAGATGCTCCATTTCAATGATTTCACCTTTGGTATAGGGGATTACAAAACTATTTTTTAAGTTGTAGGTGGAAAAAATTCAGTCGTGTGAGTCTATTGATTGTATAACTAATGGCATATTTTTCACTTCTATTTTTTCTTAGTATATTTTGATTTTTCAAAAAAAAAAAAAAAACCATGTTTGAGTGATTATTTCTTTGTGCTTGATGCAGAATAAGGACAGCCAAGCCTCTGCTTGGTGCATTTCAATTTGTCTTGTGAATAGTGTCCTTGGCGTGTTGCAATGTTTCAATAGTTTCGAGGATCCCTGTTTCAATCTAAGCCTCATTATGCTGTTTTGTGCAAGAAAGATTGTATTTATCCCACTGGAATGTTCTTCTTTACTGAATACTGTGGATTCGCATCACTGCATCTCAATATTAGGTTTTTAATGCATGTTATCAAGTTTTTGAAGCAGTGGACGAGGAAGTGATTGTGCTTTCATCAATGTTAGAATTCAAGTAAAATCTGACATGGTTGTGAACCATAGATGACAAAAACCAAGAAAATTATATCATATAACTTCTATAACAGGCTCGGCAACTCCTTCATTTAACAGGTTTTGTCCTTGAGTATAAACATATCATTGCTGCATGAAAGTAAAAACATGCGTATTGAATTCCACTTCATTTGTTGCTACTGCTTCTGTATTCCATAAGCTGCTGATCAGCTACAGAAACTTTTATCTGGCTTACCTCATGGATTGTGATCTGAGCAAGTTCTTTTTCCATTATTTATTGGATGGAAAAGCACTGTCCAGATAATGTTCTCACGGCTTTGTTGTACTTTTGTTGCATTGAGTGGAATGTCTAATTGCTGCTATATTATCTTGCTAAAATGAAGGGGTTTCAATCTCGCAATGGCTTTGGTAGAGAGGCTTTGTTTTGCTGATAGTTGTTCATGAACCAACATGAGTGCATTCTCTTGCTTCAGACGTTGACAATGAAGTTTTAACCTTTTTATGGTAATTGGCTAATTGCAGATAATGTTGCGAGCAAAGCATGTAACTAACCTTTCAAGCACTGCTCGATCATTTTTTCTTAATGGCTCACGATGTAGCGCATCTGATGGAAGTTCATGTACTTGCTCTGAGGATGAAACCTGCGTTTCCCGAAGGCAGCATAATGCTCAAATGGTATACCCCCCTGCTCGGGCAGGTGCTGTGGTTTCAGGGGAAGCAGTAAAAGCGGCGGGTTTTAAAAAATCAGAGAGAGTATCTGTTCCCACTCCCAGTTCTTTAGGGAGATCAGATCATGTCAGTTATGCTAGTGGCATTGATGCTATTCCAAAGGATGTGCTCTCGTCCTCTCCTATTTCAGACCAGTTTGTTAAGGCAGGTGTTGCGGCAGTGAGTTTTTTGTCTGATTTAGTAAATTATAAGCTTCCTACATTAGATGGAAGTGGTCCAGCAAAGTCTACTACAAATTTTATGGTCGATCCCACCAGGCCTCTTTCAAGTATAAAACCTGCAAATGCAAAGACCATTAGAAGAGCAAATGTTTCCAAAGTCTACCCAAACTCATCTGCTGAGTCAACAGTGGGGTCAAATCCTTCAACTAGCTATCACAATGCCAAGGATAAAGGTGATAATTCGAACGTTGCACGGGGTTTCAATCAAGTTTCAAATGCTTCAAATGGGGCTCCGTTGGAAACTCATAATGTATCTTCTGATAACTGTGATCAGAGGAGGATTGTACCGCCAAGATCCAAAGCTCATTCAAACCGCTTCAACCCAAATTTTAATTCAAACCTACGGGCTTCAGATGCAAAGATTGTGGAGTGTGTGTCAGAAGGTCTCAGCAAACCCTCCAGAGAAATGAAAATTCCGGCTGGGCTTGCTCCATTTCCCAGGCAGTTTGCCAGCACCGGGAATATAGTGGAAAGTGTTTCTCGCATACTGCGACAGTGGAAGTGGGGTCCTCTAGCTGAAGAGGCTCTTGGAAATACCAACTATTCGATGGATGCTTATCAGGCAAACCAAGTTCTGAAGCAGCTCCAAGATCATACAGTTGCTCTTGGTTTTTTCAATTGGTTGAGGCGGCAAGCTGGGTTCAAGCATGATGAGCATACCTATACAACCATGGTGGGCATCCTTGGCCGTGCTAGGCAGTTTGGTGTTATAAACAAATTGCTTGATCAGATGGTGAGGGATGGATGCCAACCAAATGTTGTGACATATAACCGTCTTATTCACAGCTATGGACGTGCAAATTACCTGAACGAAGCACTTGATGTGTTCAAACAAATGCAAGTAGTAGGCTGTGAACCTGATCGTGTCACCTACTGCACTCTTATAGACATTCATGCAAAAGCTGGGTTTCTTGATGTTGCCATGGATATGTATAAAAAAATGCAAGCTGCTGGTCTTTCTCCAGACACATTCACCTACAGTGTTATAATCAACTGCCTTGGAAAAGCTGGCCATTTACAGGCCGCCCACCAACTCTTCTGCAAGATGGTTGATCAGGGTTGTGTTCCTAATCTAGTGACCTATAATATCATGATTGCTTTGCAAGCTAAGGCAAGGAATTATCAGAGCGCATTGAAGCTTTACCGAGACATGCAGAATGCAGGATTTGAACCGGACAAAGTGACTTACAGCATAGTAATGGAGGTTCTTGGACATTGTGGGTATCTTGATGAAGCAGAAGCAGTTTTTGCTGAGATGAGAAGGAAAAACTGGGTTCCTGATGAGCCAGTTTATGGCCTTTTAGTAGATTTGTGGGGGAAGGCTGGAAATGTTAGGAAGGCATGGGAGTGGTATGAAGCCATGCTCCAAGCAGGTTTGCGCCCTAACGTGCCCACTTGCAATTCCCTGCTTAGTGCATTCCTTAAGGTGCATCGGCTGTCAGATGCTTATCACTTATTGCGAGGCATGTTGAATCTTGGTTTAAAGCCTTCGCTGCAAACATATACATTACTCTTAAGTTGTTGTACAGAAGCACGGTCCCCATATGACATGGGGTTTTGTCATGAACTTATGGCTGTGACAGGCCACCCCGCACATATGTTTCTGCTTTCTATGCCATCTCCAGGGCCTGATGGTCAGAATGTGCGAGATCATGTGAGCAGTTTCTTGGATATGATGCACAGTGAGGATAGAGAGAGCAAGAGGGGACTTGTAGATGCGGTGGTGGATTTTCTTCACAAGTCAGGGCTCAAGGAGGAGGCTGGCTCTGTCTGGGAGGTGGCTGCACAGAAGAATGTCTACCCAGATGCTGTTAAAGAGAAAGGCACATGTTATTGGCTTATCAATCTCCATGTCATGTCGGATGGCACTGCTGTGATAGCCCTCTCGAGGACACTGGCCTGGTTCCGGAAGCAAATGCTAATGTCCGGGGTTGGTCCCAGTCGTATAGATATAGTTACTGGTTGGGGGAGGCGCAGCAGGGTGACAGGAACTTCTCTGGTGAGGCAGGCTGTGCAGGAATTGCTCCATATGTTTAGCTTCCCTTTTTTCACTGAGAATGGCAATTCTGGGTGTTTTGTCGGGTGTGGGGAGCCTCTTAATAAATGGCTGCTCCAGTCATATGTGGATCGGATGCATTTACTATAGTTGATATTTAGCACTTAGCTGCATGAGCACAACAGAGTTTTGTTGCGGGAAGTAGAAGAGGTGTTCAGATTTACAGTGCATTTTGTATGTATTTTTGTGCAACTAGTTTTAAATCAAATTGAAAACAAAAAATAATGCCAGATTTTGATTGTGCGTGCTACTTCATCTTGTAGCTTTCATTTCACGATTTTGTAGTTCAACATTAAGCCATTTGTAAACGTCGAAAAAGAGGATTGAAGTGGCTGAGTGGCCATGTTACTTGTGCAGGTGCAGGCAATGATCTTCTCATCTTATGCGGCTGCTTCATCGGTCTTATGTATTTTCAGTTTTTGCTTCTTTTGTTATGAGCATGCCGGTTGCCTCTTTAATTGCACGGCCATGATTCTTTCGAAAGTCATGAATGATGGAACTTTTCGACACCCTTTTTCTGAAATGATCCCTTGACCAAGAAAATCAGATTGCATGCCAATGATGGAGTAGGGGTTTGGTGAGAAAAGCTCACTTCTCCAGTGAGTGCTGTCGTACAAGTTAATTAATTATTCTGGGTTGTACATGTTATATCAAAATTCAAAAGCAAAACAATACAATGTTATTTCAGGCCCGTTTTGCGTTTACGGTTTTAGCTACGTAACTACGTATGCGTCAAATCTCAATTTTAGATCTCAAATTTCTGGTGTGACTGCAACATTTAGTTAGATCTTAACTTTTATTATGGCCTAAACGAAACATAGATAACATTTTAACGCGTGGTAGGGGATTTTTTTTTTTCATAATATTCATTCTTCCTAATGACACCATTTTACTAATTTTAGGGCAAATTATTCCCATTTCAATTATCATTACCTTAAATTCGCAAAACCTTTACTTAGGCGAAATTGATCGATATTAATTAATGATTGAGCATGATTACATGATTACATATTTTTTAATATCATATAGTTGAAATTTTTTTATTTTAAAATAATTTTTTTAGAATATTTTAAAATGATTTATGTATGTAGGAACAGGGAACTTGATCATCCGCCCCTTTATGTACGCATATCTAAATAAAAGTTTGGTCCTCCGTACACACTAATCTCGTTTGGCATAATTAATAAAAAAAATTAGGGAGCTTAATGGTTATATAAATACTTAATCCATCCTGTTTATATTACTTTACTTTGTTTTTATTTTTCTCATCAAACGTCACCCCCTTCCATGGGTTAGGTGCCTGCCTCCTTCGCCTTCTCCTTCCCCTTCTGTCACACTTTCCGTCAGTCTCTTTAAAAACTCTTCACTCTCTTCTTCGATTTCACCGTCGATCTAATTCCGTCACCGTTAAAAGTCTCTAATTCCGGTTTTACCCCCAACATTATCATAATTTTACAAGTAAGTACCTTCTTCACAATCTCTTCTCTTTCACTCGGTTCTTGTATATTTATTTACACACGCATGTAAATAAAGACAATCTCGGTTTTAATTAATTTATGGGGCATAAAAAGAAGAACACTGCTCCTCGCTCCAAACAATCACCAGCGGCGGCGGTCGAAGCCGAGCCGTGCGCGACTCCCGATGCGACGTTTAATCAAACCAAAACCGAACCGTCGGAGGCCGACGTCGTCGTTGGCGGCGGAGGTGCTTCGACTTACGGCGCGATCAAGCTCGAGTGCGAGCGAGCCTTGACGGCTCTTCGGCGCGGAAACCACAAGAAAGCGTTGAGATTAATGAAGGAGTTGAGTTCGCGCCATGAGAACTCGCCGTACGTGGCTTTGATTCACCGCGTGCAAGGCACGGTGTGCGTTAAAGTGGCGTCGATCATCGACGATTTAAACTCGAAACAACGGCATTTGAAGAATGCGATTGAATCGGCGAAAAAAGCCGTGGAGTTGTCGCCTAACTCAGTTGAATTCGCGCACTTTTATGCGAATCTATTGTATGAGGCTGCCAATGACGGAAAAGAATATGAAGAAGTAGTTCAAGAGTGTGAGCGTGCTTTAGCTATTGACAATCCTATAGATCCTGCTAAAGAGAGCTTGCAGGATGAGAGCCAGCAAAAAATTTTGACAGCCGATGCTCGAATTGCGCACGTGCAGAGTGAGCTTAGGAGCTTGATTCAGAAATCCAACATTGCTTCCATTTCTACATGGATGAAGAACTTAGGAACTGGTGAAGAGAAGTTTAGGTTGATTCCTATAAGGAGAGTGGCTGAGGACCCTATGGAGGTTAGGTTAGCTCAAGCTAGGAGGCCTAATGAGATTAAAAAGGCCACAAAAACACCAGAAGAGAGACGAAAAGAGATTGAGGTTAGGGTTGCTGCTGCTAGATTGTTGCAACAGAAATCGGAGACAGGGCAGCTGCAACAGAATAATGAGGGGGAGAGAAATGTGGATTCTGGTTCAGGAGGGTTGGAGAAGAGAGAAAGAGAGAGGAGGAAGCATGGAAGTAATTTGAGGAGAAACAGGTCAAAAGAAGAGAGGAGGGATTTTGTGCGGACGTATTGGAATTCCATGAGTTTAGAAATGAAGAGGGAGTTGCTTAAGATTAAGGTTTGCGATATTAAAGCTCATTCTGGGTCATTGAAGGATGGTTTGGCAAGTGACGTTTTAGCTGAGGCATTGGCATTTGCGGAAGAGAATAAGACATGGAGGTTTTGGGTTTGTTGTAGGTGCAATGAGAAGTTTGCTGATTCGGAATCACATATGCATCATGTTGTGCAAGAGCATATGGGGAATTTGTTGCCTAAGATGCAGGCAGTTTTGCCTCAGAGTGTTGATAATGAGTGGAATGAGATGATTGATAATTGTTCTTGGAAGCCGCTGGATATTGTAGCAGCTGTTAAAATGCTTGGACGGGATAAAACCAAGTCCCAGGATACTGAAGTTAGCGAGGATTTCTACTCTGGGAATCATATTGAGGAGTGTGATGATTGCTTTAAAGATGCATGGGATTCTTCACCTGAGATGGAGAATTTGGGTCATAGTTATAACTGTAGCTCTGTTGAGGGCAATGATTGTGAAAAGGTTATGACCATCCAGTGTCGAGAATGTGATAACCAGGTATCTGCTGTATACCCACTAATTGACAGTTGGCCGGTGGCAGATGACACTGAACGGGCGAAACTCCTTGAAAGAATTCATGCTTTATTTGAGTTGCTTCTTAGACATAAATGTCTCTCGGCAAGCCATCTCAACAAGGTCATACAGTATGCAATGGATGAGCTGCAGAGTTTGGCTTCTGGCTCTCTACTTCTGAATCATGGTGTGGGCCAAACACCAATGTGCATATGCTTTTTGGGAGTTCACCAGCTAAGAAAAATTGTCAAGTTCTTGCAGGAACTATCTCATGCTTGTAGTTTGGGTAGATATTCTGAGAAAAGTAATTCTATTGATGATGCAAACAGTGTCAGCCTAAGTCTTGAGATTAAAGAGACTATCGTTCTTAATGGAGATGCATCATGTCTTCTGTTGGACGAACGGTTACTACCCACTGAAGTTATTTCTGGTGATGCTTTAATAGATAATGTTACTTCTGCTAACATTAGGAATGAGAATAGGGGTGCAGTGGATGCAGATGCTTTGCTGTCCTGGATCTTTGCAGGCCCCTCGAGTGGGGAACATCTGAGGACGTGGATGCATTCGAAAGAAGAAAAAACTCATCAGGGAATGGAAATTCTGCAGACGCTTGAGAAGGAGTTTTATCACTTGCAGAGCCTTTGTGAGAGAAAATGTGAGCATTTGAGCTATGAGGAAGCATTGCAGGCATTGGAGGATCTCTGTCTGGAAGAAGGTAAGAAACGAGAGACTGTTGCAGAATTTGGCCATCGAAGCTATGAGTCTGTGCTTAGGAAGCGAAGAGAAGAGCTTCTTGAGGGTGAAAATGATATGTTCATCAGCAGTAGGTTTGAGTCAGATGCAATTTTGAATGTTTTAAAAGAAGCTGAAGCACTGAATGTCAATCAATTTGGATACGAAGATACTTATTCTGGTATGACTTCCCAGTTATGTGATTTGGAATCTGGTGAAGATGCTGATTGGAGAAATAAGGACTGTTTGCATCAAGTGGACACGTGCATAGAAGTTGCAATCCAGAGACAGAAAGAACAGTTATCAGTAGAGGTCAGTTCATTGGTTCGAGACAGACCTTTTGATTAAGAAAACACTTAATGTTGACTAACTTGTTTGGTCATGCAGCTTAGCAAAATTGATGCTCGAATCATGCGAAATGTCACCAGTATGCAGCAGCTGGAACTCAAACTCGAACCTGTTTCTGCTTATGACTATCGGTCAATATTATTACCTCTAGTGCAGTCATATTTGAGGGTTTGTAATTAACAACCTGATATGTGTATGAGTTCACATTTTTGTTGGTTCAACTTTATTAGTTTGAAAGTCAATCTTTCTAGGCACATTTGGAGCATCTGGCTGAGAAAGATGCCACAGAGAAGTCTGATGCTGCAAGAGAAGCGTTTTTAGCAGAACTCGCACTTGATTCTAAGAAGGGTGCTCGAGGAGGAAGTGATATTTCAAAACACACAAATGATAAGACAAAGGAAAAAAGGAAGCACAAAGAGTACAGGAAAACTAAAGATTCAAAGGTTATAATTTTGGTTTTGTTTATTTTCTTCTGTTTTAGTTGTTATTTAATTATCAGACAAAATCCGTGATACAAGTTTAACATTTTCTTACTTTTTCAGCCTGTTGGTGGTAATGAGCGGCATATAGTTCATGATGAGACTGCTGACCTGGTGTATGTAACCACTTTGCATGCTTTTCGCACAAACACATTTCACTCTTTTTCTGTCATGCTGCTCTTTTCTAAAAATTTGTTAACTGGCTAGACTATACTGTTAACATATATGTAATGCATATCTCACTGCAGCTCCTTTCCAGTTGAATCTGATGGTGATAATCCAGATTCAGAGACTGTTGTTTCTGCCAATGGGGATGACTTAAAACTACAGGAAGAGGAATTTAGGCGTAAAATTGAGCTTGAAGCAGAGGAAAGAAAGCTTGAAGAAACTTTAGAGTATCAAAGACGAATTGAGAATGAGGCTAAATTGAAACACCTTGCTGAGCAAAGCAAAAAAACTGCTCAAATATTTGGAGAAAATGTGACTGAGGGAGTCCGTGATGTTTACTTGGGTCATGGTAGTGACGATCTAGATATGCACAAGTCAATGAGACTTTCAGCGCCGGTAAGCATCACTGTCTTTATGCTGTTAAATATTATAAGTTAGAAGTTGATGCTACCAGTTTGTATGTCCCTTGCCATGAAAATTGGACTTACAATTGAATACTGAAGATATGCCAAGAGGAAACTTTTGCTGCTGACTTAGGTATTTCTATGGGACCTCATGAACTTCACTTTTCAGGTACAGTTGGTATCAAAAGATGAGTTCCCAAACAATTTCGAAGGCACGCCTGTGAATACTGCTAATGGTGCTGCAGTGCCAATCAGATCTTCCCCCACTTCCAGTTTCCAGAACATCAACACTGCTCATCACTTGAGCATTAAACAAGGTTAACAATCATATGGAATGGTCAGTATATGGTGTAATACGTGGAGACATGTTCATCATCTTTTCATATTGTGTAGGTCTACCCAATGGAGAAACTTCAGAGGATGGTTTCCTTCCCACTGATAGACGAACAGGAAGGAGAGGTAGAAGGCATAGGAGTTCTACTAGATCTCAAGATTGGAAGAATCAGGCCTTGTCATCTGAAAAGGAAAATATTGAAGTTAGATCCGATGACAGTCACCTTACTAGTGCTGGTAAGCTTTATGCTCTTGTTAAGTTTTATGCTTTACTTGTTTAATTGGCCATTTGCATTCATTGTCAATCTGACTTCATGGTGGTATAGAATCAATGCATATGAGTACTTAAATGCTTTTGAAGTGATTCATGAAGAACATATTGGGATTTTAGATCACTTGGCATGGCAACATGGTAAAACATATCAACGTTAGTTGCTTGTCATTCTATGTACTGTGGAAGAAAAACGAATTGATCATCTTGACTCTGGTCTGTAAAAGACAAGAGCATGAGGATTAATTTGTTTGGTTTTTTTCTTTCGGTTGCCTATCAATTTTTCCTTTAAATTTTTTATCACAAATGTTAGTTTCTTGTCTCCATCATCTGGTCAGTATTAGAGTTTATATTCTATAGATGCTTCATTGTCTTGAGCTTGTCAGTCCATTCTCCATCTCGTGAATATGGAACTAATCTATCACGGATTTATTTATATTGAATCAGCTGCTCCTTATTTGGGAGACGGTGGAACGAAGACGTTGAGACAATTACATGCCGAGGAGGATGATGAGGAACGGTTCCAAGCTGACCTTAAGCAAGCTGTACGCCAAAGCCTTGGTAAACTCTCTTCTCTTTTCTTCCCATTTTTCCTGTAATCTTGTCATTGTTATTTTACTCAATAATTAATTTTTTGAAGCTATTTAGTGATGGAATGGACTTTAAGATATAAAGAAAACTACATTAGTTTAGTTACTTTAAAATTTTTCGGAAGATTAGTTGTGAACTCTCTAACCTTAGATTCTGTTGTTTCTTAGACACATTCCAAGCGCATCAAAAAATGCCTTTGGTTTCAAGTTTGAGGACGACACAAAAGGTGTCTCTGGAAGCAAATAAAGTTGCGGTTTTATCAAATGAAGTCAGAAGTGAAAATGTGAATGGAATTGATGTCTATGGTACAGGACTGAAGAATGAAGTTGGTGAATACAATTGCTTTCTAAATGTTATCATACAGGTTTGGTGTTAGAAGATTTTTTGCCCCCCCAAGTTTTACAATCTTCATTACTGCAGTCATTTTTTATTTTTTGCATTACTTATCTTTTCTAGGCTGAATTGTATGCTTTTCTTTGTTCTATAAATTTAGTCATTATGGCATTTAAGGCGTTTTAGAGAGGAGTTCTCAAGGAGGTCACCATCAGAACATATTCATGTGGGAGATCCATGTGTTGTCTGTGCATTGTATGAGATTTTTGCTGCCCTGAGCATAGCATCAACAGATATGCGGAAAGAGGCAGTTGCCCCTACGTCTCTGAGGATAGCTCTGAGTAACTTATACCCAGATAGTAATTTCTTCCAGGAGGTAAATTCACAGAGCCATTTTTAAGTAGTTTTTACTTTCTATTTCTTTACCCATTACCGCTTAATTATCGCCAATTTAAATTCAGTAGTTTCTTTATAATAAAAGTTTTGACTAAGATTATGGTTATTGACAGGCGCAGATGAATGATGCTTCTGAAGTACTCGCAGTAATATTTGACTGCCTTCATAGGTCATTTACTCCTGGTTCTAGTGTTTCCGATACTGAATCAGTAGAAAGCAATTGCACGGGATTGTGGGATTGTACAAACAGTGCTTGCATAGTCCATTCTCTTTTTGGAATGGACATTTTTGAACGAATGAACTGCTACAATTGTGGTTTAGAATCCAGACATCTAAAGTACACTTCATTCTTTCATAACATAAATGCCAGTGCCCTCCGAACAATGAAGGTATTTGCTACAGGAAGAGAAATTTATTATACCATGTTTGCTATGTGTAATAATATCCCTGATCCTTGTGACCTTTCTACTTCTTTTGCCCTTCAGGTTATGTGTGCAGAAAGCTCCTTAGATGAGCTCTTAAATCTTGTAGAAATGAATCATCAATTAGCCTGTGATCAAGAGGCTGGTGGCTGTGGGAAGCTCAACTACATCCATCATATTCTCTCAACTCCACCACATGTTTTCACAACAGGTGATTTCAGAGTTGTGAAGACAAATCATATCAGCATTGTGTTTTATAAACTCATACTGATGGTCATGCTTTGTCTTGCAGTTCTGGGCTGGCAGAATACATGTGAGAGTTCTGATGACATAAAAGCAACACTGGCAGCCTTAAGTCCTGAGATTGATATTAGCATTCTTTATCGTGGGCTGGATCCAAAGAGGAGACATAGCTTGGTTTCAGTGGTATGTATACTTGGATGAACTTTGAGAACATATTTTTAATGCTGATTTTTATATGATGACCTTTTTATCTTTTTCCCTCTCTCGGCTGTGAATTTGGATTGATGGCTTTGCCTTATCTTAAGTTTGAGCAATTACAATGTAACACCAAAATGGGGGCCTGTGTACTTGTAATTGATTAATTGTCTTATATTTGATGATAACTTAGTGATAAAGACAGCAATGTTAAAACATTTCCGTCACTGTTTTGCAACTTTTAGGTTTGCTACTATGGGCAGCATTATCATTGCTTTGCCTACAGTCATGATCAAGAACGGTGGATTATGTATGATGACAAAACTGTGAAGGTTGTTGGTAGCTGGTCCGATGTTCTCAGCATGTGTGAAAGGGGGCACTTGCAACCTCAGGTTCTTTTCTTCGAAGCTGTAAATTAGATATATAATAGTGTTTATCAATTATTTGCTGCAATAGGAAAGCATGAAGTTTGTGGTGAGGTGGCATTTGATCACTGTTTGTGATTGGAAGTTGTTTGTATAGCGACGCCATTGCATCCTACGTCCTTGCAGCTGAGACAGTAATACTTAGTACTCACAGTGTTGGTTTCAAAAGAAGTTAACAAGTTTTGGTACAATTAGGAGTTGTGATATAAATCAAGAGTTTTGTGGAATAATTAAAGAATTTTGTAGGAGAAAGTGGTCTTTTTGGGAAGAACGATGTGCTGAAAGAAATTTCCGTTTTATGTTGACGAAAATCAGAAAATTAGAGTAGAGCCTGAAATGCAGTTTTTGGTACAATTGCCTAGGAGTATTTTGTCTGCATAAGTTGAGGCAGCTGTCTATGGAATTTTTCACCCCTTTTTTAATGAAGTTTTCCAATAAGCATTTTGGTGGAGAAAGAGAGAAGTAAATACCAGGTTGGCATCAGTGAATGCATTGGAGGAACATGCCATGCTATGCGGTTGTTGCTGGGAGCATACTTATAAAGGGGGAATAGTTTATTAGTAACAAGAATCTGTGCTAGATATATTTTCTTTAATGAAATATTTTCCCCCTCCAAATAGAAAGAGGTTGTGTACAGATATCATGGTCCGTCTGGGCCCTTAAAACTCTTTGTACCTCAGCATATCAGAGTAAATTTGTTTTCATTTTGATGCTGATGGGATTAAAATTGTGAATCATCTTGTTCCTCTTGATCTCCAGGGTGATGAGGATTTAGCGTCCATTTTTCAGTCTTGTCCTGGGTTCTTTTCTGGTGAATTGTTACCGCATTTGTGTTTCGGATGACTTCCCTTTACCGTGTAGGATTTTAGGTTATTTAGGAAAAAATCAAAAGAAAAACAAATTGCTATACAATTAATTATTTTGTATTCTTGTCGCTTCCGCCCTTCCTTTTAGCACTAAACGATCTGATGAATTTGCATGTGTCAAGTACCCATTATAATTGGTCTTTTTTTTTTTTAATTATTCGTGGTTTTTATATTTGGGTCTAATCTAATGACATCCAAAAATTGGAAAAGTATTGGAATTTGGAGGGAGATAGGCTTCGACTGAATTTTGCCCTAGCCAGCCTGAACCAAGTTACATCACCCAGGCAAGAGACTCCTATTTTTTGATTAGTTCATTGAAGAAACGATAAAAATGTAGTTTTGTTGCGGTGAAGCATTTATTAGGCCGTTACAAAGTGAAGCCGTCAATCTTTACCACTAATTTCCTGCGGTTGCTTATCCGTCTGCAGTCTGCAGGATTTATATGCCAGTCCAAATTAATAACTTAAGGCATAGAAGATTGAACCCATAATGATTATTACCAAAAAATGTGGCTATTTGACACGATCATCTAGATTTGCAAATTAATTAAAACACAGTTGAAGCAAGAACATCCTAGCGATTATCACTACTATATATATATATATATATTTTTTTTTTTTCTTTTTTTCTTTTTTTTTTTTTCAGGTACACCACCGTCTCCAATGAGATTGTGATCCATTTACATCATATATTTTACATGCCCAACAAAAGTTAAAGCAATCATCAATTCATCATCTTATCTCTCGTTAACAGCACATCAATGCATTGCATGCGAAAAGAATTTCAAGCCAAGTAAGGTCTGACCGTAAGCGGCCCAAAAAAAGGGTCTTTGCTTTTGCTTTTGCAATTGCGACATGTGTCCCCCCTCCCTTCCTTAATCTGTCAGTTATGCTCTATAACTTCCGAAATAGTCGCTCGCATATCTTCTCTATCTTGTACTTTTTACTGAGTCTATTCACATCCATTAAATCCGCTCATATCAGACCTATTCAGATCAAAGGGTGTAGTTATTTTGTTACCCATTTCAGTTTCAATCATCAACTCTCTCTCTCTCTCTCTCTCTCTCTTACTATATCATCATCGACAATCATCTTCACTACCCTCTTCGTCTTATGAAACACTCAACACACACTCTCTCTCACCGGCCTTCTTCTTGAATGCTAGAACCATGACCCTTAAGGGCGGCACCAGCCAAGCCTGTGCTGTGTGCAAGTACCAAAGAAGGAGGTGCTCTGCCGAATGCCTTTTGGCACCATATTTTCCTCCTGATCAACCGAAAATGTTCCAAAATGCTCACAAGTTATTTGGTGTCAGCAACATTGTCAAGATTATCAAGAAATTGGATTCTGATGAACAGAAGGCTGAAGCAATGCGATCCATCATTTACCAAGCTAATATACGCGACAGGTTTCCTGTTCACGGATGCTGGGGCATCATCTGTCAGTTACGGTATCAAATTTGGCAGGCGGAGGAAGAGCTTCACGCCGTTCATGCACAACTTGAGATGTACAGGCAGCATTATCAACAACAGATTTCGACTATGCCTGACGATGTTCCTTCGCAATTAGAACTAGGCATAGGCATGGCAGCACCTAATGCTCTCTCTCTTTTCAACCATAATCCACAGCAGCAGCAGCCTTACAATGCTGCTGCTCTGCCGCTCTCGCAACAGCATTCTTTGCCACTCTCGCAGCAGCATTCTTGCTCTAACAACAGTTACACCTCTCCTTATATGGATGTCAAAGATAATGTTTTCAATTCTTTGTGGATACAACATCCGTATGCTACCAACAGCAACGCCAATTCTTTGGCGATTCAGTCCCAATTAATTGGCTCACAACCCCCTACCATCCAGCAAGAAGTTGTGCAGGACTATGATGAGATGCATCCCTTTTTTGATACAATCGATGACAGGCAGTCTTACATAGATTCCAAAGAGGCTTATGAGTCAAGGTAATCAATCTTGTACCGTACCCTTACTTCTTATATTTAGTGATCACTGAAATTCATAACAGTTTGTATTTTCGCTTGCAGCTCGGAAGAATCATTCAAAGACACAACACAATCCATTGAGCACGTTGCGGAGAACGAACTGAAGAGCGCTGCTGCATGTTTCAGTCTTACCAGTGTTAATTGATCAACAAACCCCGAGAAGATCAGTGCCATAATATTCTTTTGATTCTTGTTTAATTTGTTATATCGTTTTCATAGGTAGATTCCACAGTTTTGAGCCTTTTTTTTTGTTATTACTTCATTTTCTTTTTCGGTATATTTAAGCATTTCATAGCCGCATATTGTAGATCTTTAATCAACTATTCACTCATTAAATTATGTGTTATAGTTCTTCAAATATAATTTTTGTTTCTTTGTTTTCCTTTGTATTTTCAAATTAATAATTTTATGTGCATTTTTGTGGGATATCATCATTAATTTGGAGCATTAGCAAAACCAAGTAGCTATCAAACTGATACATTTATTTTTGAAAAGAATATATGCGTTGTGTGTGTACTGTTAAATAACGGAACCTGAAATTCAGCAAAATCCAAACACAAATAGCTATATCATGGACAATAAAATAGATTGTTCAAATGATTAAGCAGCAATAGAGTGCTTTTGTTCCATCACAAGCACAAAAAAATTATTGACACATGCATAGAAAGTTCATCTTTCTCTACAAAGTAGCTTTGAGTCAAGCAATTACTTCACCACCCGCTATCGAAGAGAGAATCATACAAGCCTAGTGTTGTAAGATCCACAAAAGGGGCATTTGTGATAAAGCCAATGGAAGGAAGCTGCTCCTTTCTTCTCACAATCGTTACATAGTATGGCCTGTGATTCCTTTCACAGTCCATCAAAAACTATATCTGGTGATAAATTTACAGCACAGAAAGGTGTAAGAGGATTACGAACCTGAGTTTGGCCCAAATGCTCTGGTGGAATTTTCTCCTCTGCCAACAGTGCATCTAACATACTAAAGTACACCTACGAACAGAAAAAAAAAAAAATTCGGGAGTAAAAGCTTGAAGACTTTTCCCCAATAGTTACAAGCAGGCACATTTCACATGCGACAGTCAATAAAGAACTTTTTAATAAAGATTTTGGAATTTTATCATTCTAGAATAAAGCCAATGGACTAGACATGAACAGAAAATCCAAGCTAAGCAATACAAGAATTTGTTACAGCGAATTAGTAACTGACCTGCATGTCCCCAAGCGACTTGCTGCAGATAGGGCAGGTATAGTGGGTACAAGTGTAATCCTAGAAGCAGCACCAGAGTTGTCAATAAAGCCATCCATATAATAAAATATCTCAGAGATAGACCAGGGCAGAATTACAAGAGCCATGTACCTGAAAACATGTTGAGTGCATCATATGGCCGCATGGAAGGGCCTTCCCTGGAGAGTTTGAAGAAAAGAGGTCTTCGTGGCAGATTGGGCAGTTATCCATAAAAGATCTCTCCCTACATATATGCACTTGAAGAGACCGCGACATGCAAGCATTGCAATTCATGCAATGAAAATAGTCAATGCCCAATCCCTTCCCGACTCTGCACAGATTACAATAAGGGCAGTGGTAGATTTCCCTGTTGCAGGATTTCTTTTAGAAGCTCCACAATCAATAATTAATACACCTAATATCAACATATCCAGATAATAAATGCCAAGTAAATCTGCACTTATCCTAGACCGTTGCAATTCGATAAAAAAATAAGTGGAACAAGTAAAAGTGCTTTGACAGGAAAGATCAGAAATGTTTCTGCCAAAAACTCCACGAATTCAAATTTAAGGTCGTACAGAAGAATGTATAATAATTAAGTGAATCGTTCAAGACAGCATTCCGATAGCTAATCATTGCAAAACGAAAAGGCTTGACAATTATCAATTATGCTACATCACCTCTCGTCATCAAATAATTTGCAGATCCTGCAATAATATCTTGCCATGGAAAAGTTTTTACAGGAAGTATTCAAGCATGTGGGCCCAACAGGCTGAATTATCAAGCATTTCATGCACATCATCTCTGATATGGATTTCCTGCATGCATATTGAAAATTAATACGAAAGTCTGAGGAGACGACAAAAACGGCAAAATTCTAAGCATGAAAGATAAAAAGTTTCTGACACTGTTGTTACCTATCCAGTGCATGATCAGCTACCTCATCATGGCAGCGTATGCATGTATAAAGATTGTTGCAGCAAGTGGCCACAAGCTTACAATTCCTCTTGTAGTGTTTGCAACCAAAGATTAGTTTCAGAGTGTCTCGATAAGATGGCTGCTGACCTGGAATTTCTTCCCCACTACTTGAGATGGTTACTTTTGAATGTGTCATCTTTTGTCCAGTGATCCACCGGCTGAACCATATGTGAATACGAGTGTCATGTTTGATAAATTTACAGTACTTAATGCAGAGTTAACAACAAATATTACTGAGCTGCCTAAGCATGTTGATGCCTCCTAGCAGCACATTGTCTGTACAATGCACTTTGACTTAAATGCAAGCATCCACCATTTTGGCTACAGTTTATTTTGAAGTTGATCATGATTAGATCCAACCCATCCAATGTCATCTTTAATGGTTGGGGAGATGCATAGTTGAGAGAAAATCCCTTTGCATTGATGGCTATGTAACAGACAATCTTGACAGTTTTCTCCAAAGAAACACGCAGAATTTGGATTACTAGAATGAATATGATCATGATGCCTGGTACAAAGATGACTTGCACACAAATTGAGATAGTCCATATTTGCATCACAAGAAAAAATAATAAAAATGGATAAGTCCTTGACTATCCTCTAGAAAAGAGGGAACAAACCAAAAGCTTTAGTTGGAAGGAAATGCTTATTACCTCATTAGCAGGTTCTGGATTATAAATGACTTTTTCTGAGGATCTAAGGAAGAATCACGGGATACTCTTCTGATTGCAGCCTCCAGAGTTTCTTGACTCACTGACAAAAGGTTGTCACGATTCCTACACTTCTGACTTTCTGGAAAATTTTGACTTGGTTTGTCAATCCAAGCCATGAGACCAACCGCTTCATTCCTTGTCTTCTTGTCACCATCACTACAAAGCTCTGTACACTCTGAACATTCAGAATTACTTAGTTGTTCATTAAAATTTTGTTCTTCACAGCCCACGCTACTCTTCTCCAATGGCCCAATATCAGTCCCATTGTAATTGTTTTGTGTAAGATTGCTGCCTTTATTGCAAGATTCTGCAGTCCGCTCTTCAGGAACTTCTTTAGACAGATATGTTGAAATAATCTCCAAAGGATCTGCAGCAAATATAGGAGAAACACTTGACTCCACTGTTACACTGGTCATATCATACCCCTCCCACCATTCTCCTAACCATTCTTCAAACATTGTATACTTCGTGGCACTGCACCACAAGGACATCATGGTATTCTGTTCTTTTGGTGTTAACGATGCCATTAACCATGGTAGCATATCTTGCAAGGTTTCAGCCCTTATTCTTCCAAGCATACATTTTATGATTTTTTCTTGCTCCTCAATAGAGAAGCATTCTCTAAATAAGGGCCACAGTTCAGTTTCTTCACGATGTATATGTTCCAATAATAATTTATGCATCGATTTGCATATATCTTGGAGCCTGATGCATAATTGATTATACTTCAACATTCTCTTATCCTGTACATTTGATTCAGTACTAGAAACCGAAGCCTGCAATTCCAGCATCTCAATTAGAATGTTTGAAATCTTTTTAAAATGTTCACCTTCCAATCTGTGGTCAATGGAGTATGAGTGACTAATATTCTGCAGTTTTCCCTTTGCCTCCATAGCAGGAAAGGCGATCTCATCCTCTGCATCACTATGAATTTCATATAGAAGTCTTATAAGATTGAAGCGCCTGTGGAAGTCCACAAGGAACAAAGCATTTTCGGCCAATTGAGCTGAACCAAAGACAAGGTAATCCAAATCTTTCTTGAGTGCCTTGTGGAAGAAAAAGATGAGATCCATTGGGATTGGTTCATTATTGATGGAACCAGAACAATTTTTTACAACAGAAAGCTTTGGCAAGGGATCAGATGTCCTTATTGTTTGTGGGAAAGATATGAGCAGACTGGTTCCACTCGAACATGATATCTCGTACTTCTTGGCAGCGTAGGATGGAGAAGATGAAGAGTATGAATACCATTTGTTGTCCTTGCTGGAAAAAACTGGATCAGTTTGTACTTGTTTTGTTCCTTTACAAGGTTCAATACCTGGGTGCAACGAAGAAAATTCAACGGCCTGCTTCTCACACAGAGATGAGCATCTGCTCTTGAACATTTTCTGCAAGTTCATTCTGAAATTTTCAACAGAGGTTTTTCCTGAACAGCCAATACGGAACCACTCCTGTAATAGGTATGCAAATGATTTATTGATAAAAGGGTCTCCATGATTTATGCCATGAAGAATGGACCTGGATTCATCCTCAGATAAGTAAGCTGAGAACCAAGTGATCACACACTTTAGTAACCCAAGCGGCATCATATAAAGGGTCCTGTATAGAAGGCACTGCTGCATTTCAAAGCTGCAGCACTGGCCACAGATGGTGAGCACCTGATAATAAAAAGGAAAAAGTGCCAAATGAAAGTAGCACAGAAAATATTACTTAATTAATTCGTCCAGGCTGAGATTAAAGTAAAACTTACTAAAGTGGATCAGCTGCACAGTAATTCGGGAATTACAAAGGTATTATAAAATGTTCAAAGTTACTATTAGTTTAAACTTAATGGGTGCTTTTTTCCCCTTCTTTAGCTTTTATAAGAACATTAATAAACAAAATAAACAATGTACCTCTGTTTCTTGAAAAGCAAACTGTTTTCTGACAGCCATCACAAAAGACTCCAGTTCCCAGATAAGCTTCTCCACAAACTTGCACGGAGGATTACTGTTTTGAAAATAATGGTATAGCAGCTGCTGTAAAGGCTCAACATGAAATTGTTCTTTAGAAGGAGCAGGACAGCCACTGGGAAGCTCGTTTAACCCAGGATAATAAAATTTTTCCAATGCAGTGCTATAAACCAGAAATAATAACTTTTAGATTTATCATATTCATTAATTATAATGAAAGAAATAAAGAAAGAGTTTCTACTTGCCACCTTGAACAAGTAGAGTCTATGACGAGGAAATAATTGAACAAAAAATTAGTTACCCGTAGAATATAAGGACGTCAAGAAGGAATTTCAGCTGGACTACTACAGAATGCAGATCTGAAAAAGCATTTGAACTTTTCATTTGAAATAGGTTTTCCAGAATTCCTTCCAAATCTTTTCTTATGATTCTGTGCCAAGGCAGAAGGCCATTTACTGGACTCTGTTCCACATTTGCATGTAGACCACAAGCTCTCTTCCAGTCCCGATTTTCTCCAGAATACCTCTTAGATTGGAGCAATTTTGGTATGCTTTTCATATTTGCAGATCCATCAAGATGTTGAACTCTTTTCTCGTTCTTAACAAAAAAATCCCAAAAAGTGGGTTGGCTGTTGTTATGAAGCCAAGAAGTTAACACCTGCAAAAGTATATTTAAACTGATGACACTCAGGAAGATTATTTGAATAGGGTGAGAATTTAATTCTGAATCTACCTCTTGCAGTGTTGTTTCCTCGGATACAATTTCTTTTATACAATGTGTGACTTCTGCTTTTGCATCCTGGGAGAGAAAGGACAACATCCATGGCAAAAGCACCTCCAACAGCATTACCGGAACACTGCACAGAAATTGACACACAAGTGAAGCCTGTTCTGTAGAAGAGAACTGCTTCACCAGCAAAGGAAAAACCTGCATCCTCACGGCTGGTATGTTATTACACTCAAGACTGCCAGATGATATAAAGGATCATTTATAATAAAGAATTCTAATATTGCTTCGTGAAAAAAAAATAATACTAGAAATTACTCAAAGATGAAACCAATAGACCGTTTTTTACAAGTATCAATTAAATGACTGGTTAACTCATAACATATACAGATATGCAGCTCACTGTATATGGGCGCAAGTTTGTCTGTTGCAATGTCAATGGGCACAGATCCAAAGGAGTCTCCTTATTGAATTTAATATGCTTAATGTGGCACATTCATTATAAACTGGACCGGAGGCATAAAAAAAGGAGGAACTTCTAGCCATCCGATGCCTTTTCTTGATTTCTTTGTAATTTTTAAATGTTCATTTATGTTTTCCACTGTTCAAACAACCACTCTCAGGATAACATATGCTGAATTTTGACCAAACTGACATTATCAGCAATATTCCACTGGAATATGTGAAGTTCCAACAATCTGAAAATATTTCCCAATCCTAAATCATTATATCTCCTCACTAGTGAACTTTTTCAATATTCTCATCCACTCTCTTTGTTTTACTACATGCTAGCTGCATAAAAGGCTACGTTGTAAGCAATTTAAGGCTCTTGAGTTCAAATTTCATGTAAGTTGACAATCACTTTGTTGATTATTTAATTTACCCCATATACATGAATGTCGCCTTAATTAACAAGTGAAGCAGCTGGGTATTTTTATCTTGAAACTTATTACGAAATGCCATGCCATATCAAATTCTAATTAACTATATCTTGTAGAATGATACGTAACTAAGCCATATCAGAGGTCTTAGAGCTGACCATTCAAAATTAAAATCATTAATTTAGAATAATGTACTAGTCATGTCAAATTACTCTAAAAATTTTTACCGACTGAATACCAACTGAGAAGCTATAAGTTGTTTGAGCTAGATAAGAAGCAAAATTCATGACTAGCCCTAAAAGTGTACCAGAATAACTAGAATTATGAGAAAACATATAAGTCTATGAAGTTCCTCAACCAAGCAATGTTACTGCAAAGGTGTAGAGAAATATATAGCTACCTGCTCTTCTTCTTTCAGCATGTGCTGGCAAATGAAGGTCTTGATGGTGCCAATGCAAAAGACAACTTCTTGAAATGGCTCGGATGTATTTTCACTTCCCTCCAGTAAATCATTCAGGAGATCAAAAACAGAGTCGAAGAGCTCATCTATACTTTCATGTTCAAGAGAATAAGTACAGACCACGTTTTTTATACGTATATCTAGTGCTAAAAAGATCACCTGTCAAGAATATGTAAGTTAGTTTCATTCTTGAAACCATAGTGTTCTACAAGGAATACAAAAATGAAGAGGAAAGTAGGGAAAAGGATAACAAGTATCAGGAAACAGCATTATCGCTTATTCCCATTTTCTCACTTTATTCACGACTAACATCCCAACTTTCTGGACCTGTTGGTCAAATTGCTTAAATATATACATCCAAAATTGTAACTGAGATCATTTTTAAATCCTAATCGTTTGACTTGATAAAGTTTTACAACCCAATAAATTATATAGATTTTAATTAATCGAAGTCAGAGTCTGAAAAGTCAACGTCTCGTTCTTAGAGCAAGTTATCATAATACCCAAATAAATTCTCCCCGGAAAAATGAAATAAATCCAAATGCATCCTCTTACAAATCTGCAATTCACAATTACGCAAATCTAGTTTGAAAACTCATCAATTATTTCTTCATTTAACAACTTGCTCAGTTAGAAAAGTATGTTACTGTTGTAAAAGAAGCTAAACAAAAATAACACCGGTTAAATTGAGTTCTCTAAGAATTGCCCCAAACAAATTTGTGATAAAGCTTTTTTTTTTCCCCCCTTTTTCCTTGGGTTTTATTCCCTCTTAAAATTAAAGGTTTGAGCATAGTCGAAATTGTAAGCTTGGTCCGACTTATGAACTAGTTTAACTAAAAGAGTTTATTTTGACTTTTCTTAGTAGCATTTTCTCGGTAACCAAACAGAAATATTGAAGCGTATGAATTAGAGTGCGTGTGAGTGAGTGAGGGAATTAAGATGACCTCGTCTTCAGCGACACAGTGATACTTATAAACAACTTTCAAGAACTCGAATCTCCGTCGGAGCTCGAGTATGAGCTTCCGGTCGTGAAATCCACGCTCCAAAGCCGTAACCGCCAAGCGATGGAGCTCCACAAGCTCGGCGCGTTGAGCCTTGTGGAAATAAACGAGTAAAAGAATCGGAGCGTCGGCGAGGCGGACCCCGGAGAAGGTCTCCGACTCCGAAATTGGAGGCGCTTCGTCCTCGTCCTTGTCGGCCGCGTTCTCCGTAGAATCTCCGCCGTCCATTTACAGACTGCATCAACGATGATAAAGCGAAGGGGAAGGTTTCGCATTGGCGATGCTGCTCGATTTAACTCTCTCTGTGTGTCGTGTTTAGTTTCTTTGAGTAGAAATTATTTTTAATTTTAACGTCTATTTGAATTTGGTTTTGATTATTATTATTGCCACGGAGGTGATCGAGACCTCACACCGAACGGCCAACGGTTGTCCATATTTCGTTGCGATCATGCGGTTCTTCCACGCGCCCTATATTTTATAAAAACGGCACGAATAGCCGCGGCCCATATGCTCCATTTTTCATCCGGACGAAGAATGCATGTTTTATCCATCGTATATCGATCATAAATATTATATTTTACTACTGTACTTTTTTATTATCTATTTCATCCAACTGCTAGGAGATAACATGTACAATTAATGTTTTTTTTATTCGTTTACTATTTTACCCTTTCTTAGAGGATTTTATGGTATTTCTAAGTAGTTTAACATACAGAAAAAAAAAAAAAAAAAGAAAGAAAACGACTAGTCTTATGTAATTACTAAATTAGCGCTTGCATTTTTTTTATTTTTTTAATCCTAATAACTTGGGTCAAATTTTAATTTTAATTTTAAAATATCACACTTTAAACAATTGTTTTGCGCTTATTTTTACAATTAGTTATGTTATCTTTTAATGGGAAAGATAAAACAAGTAATTAAAAGTCTAATAAAATTATAACTTGTAAAAATGTCACTTATAAAGGATAGAATATGCATTCTCTCTTATCCCATTTTTTTTTATCATTTTCAAATAATAAAATAGTTTTTTTTTTATACATATCAAGTAGATCCTTGATGAATGATGATCCCTTGCAAAAAGAGTAATGATGTTTGTAAAAAATTGAAAAACAACACTAAAGTCAAAATAATTTTTTTTTTCTTTCGTAGTGAAATATATTTTCATTTTTGTGATTATGTGTTATTTTTGTGCTGCTTTTTGTGCACACCAGCACATAGCACTAATCATTGCAAAATGCATAAGTTGTCTGATAGTATGTTCGTATTTTACTGTTACAAAGTAGGTGATCATACCAAAATTTTAGATGGATTTGGTTCGATTTATCATTTATAGTTTCTTATAGTTTAGTTCTCAATTTTATAAAAATAAATAATGAATTTTGAAAAACTTAATTACTGTAATGTTAGTATCCCATAAAATTTGGAGCATGCTATAATTTATCGTTCTACAATCTGCAATCTACCGGAGCATACGCATCAGCTGATAAGTCATAACGGATATATCGGGCGGAGTCTTGAAAAGTGGTAAATGGGTAGGTAGCTCAGCTCATTGATGATCGGAGGATGAATCTAACGCGCTAGAAAAGAGTGTGGAAGTATAAGAAATTTTCTTATTATTTAAATTTCCCGCCATGTCATTGTTCGTAACGGTTCGATTATCTTATTAAGGAGTAGAGATCGAAGATTATGTGGTGTTCAGTTTAAACTTTAAAGATTTAAGATGTGTGATTTAGGGCTTCGACCACGCCGCCCGTATCTTGTAATCACGTGCGAGTCAACGGCTTGAAATCCTTTCTTTTTGCGATATCTCGGGTTGCTACTCGGATACTACCGCGTGTGTTCATCCTGAGATGCCACGTGCTCTCTTGTTGCTTGCACGTTCCTTGGCATGTTTTTTATCCACGTGGACCAGGTTTTCACCGATGGCTCTTGTTACGTTATTATACGGAATAAGGTAACAAGATTATACTGCATCGGTTGTATCATTGAGACATATATTGTATCAGGTTATAATATAATATTATGTTTGACGAAATGTAGATTGCATTATATATTTTATATTTGATATTAAAATTAAATTAATATTATCTTAACTTATTAATATTTTTTTAATCTTATGTTTATGGATTTTTAAAATTAGGTATTAAGTCATTATTTTTCTATATTAATTTTTATATTATGAAAATAATTTAATAATACACTAATCATTAAATATTAAAATATTATATTATTACCTAATATTATTATATATATTAGTTATTCTAATACGAATGATAATATAATATAAAATTATATTAATAATATAATGCAATATAATATTAAATATTAAATGCAATTTTGAATTAATTTTATTTATTAATGTCGAATAAAATTGTTTTAACTTCAATTTATTTTTAAATTTAGTATTTTAGTAAATTAGAATGATTAAATAATTAAAATTTTTTTTACATATTTAAAAAAATAAATGTAATAAAAGTAAAATAATATATGATCATTCATTCATCATATATTTGGGTTATTAATATTGTTTGAATATGAATATTTTAAATTAATATTTAATAAATTTAAATTTATTATAAGTTATTGAATCATAAAAATAAAATGATTAAAATTTAAAATATGAAAAAATTTTAATACAATACAACCTAAATACTACCACTACATGAGATTATTTTATACTCCTTTCATTCCATTACCAACCTTCTTAATATAGTACAATGCAATTAGAAATTGCAGCCAACCATGAGTGGTTACCATAAGAACAGTACTTTTGATGCAATACAATACAATATGGTACAAGCTACCAAATGCACCTTGTGAAGTAAGCTAGTAGCTGGTGAATCAAATCTATAGCAAAGAACGACGGGTTTGATTATAACCTCATGTACATGCTGCTCACGTGTCTTCATAACAGAAAACCGATATATCCAAAACGACATCTGCTGAAGTGCTTTGATTTTAAGTGACTCATGTGTGATGCACGTGCTGAAGATTTAAAGCAGAGTTTGTTAATTCTGTTATGCTACGTGTCAAGTTTCTGCGCAATCTGGGTTTAAGTTTGTTACAACTTTTGGTTATAAAGAGCTGATTCTTCAGTCAGTTGGGATAATGATTCTAGAGTGTTGTATTAAGAATTAGAAACAAGAGAAATTTCTAGCTTGTTCTTTGTGTTTTCTTGTAGATGGGTTTGTAAAATTCTCCATTGATTCTTCAGTAAAACACCTCTGATAGCTTCTCCTGTAGATGTAGGTTGACCAACCTGCTCAATTGAACCACGTTAGAACCTTTGGCGTTTGATTGTGCTTGATGCATCTTCTTAGCTGTTCCCATGATTTTCTATCACTGACAAATGTTATCCCTACATTTCCTCCATATGATTTTTTCTTAATAAGTGCAACTTGAAATATTTGATCAGGCGATCTGGGGCAGTGATCAAGCTTGTGAAGTTGAAAGCAAGCTGATTATTACACGTCTTAATTTTACACTGTTTGTGAAATGTTTATTGTAATTCACAAATTTTTATATTAACACAACTTTTTTATCACCTTTTTTTTCTTCAATTGTTGTTGTCGTTGTTGTAGACATGGAAATGAAAAAGTTATACAATACCGTGAAGATCAATTTAAAAATGTACAGGCATGTCTTGTGAGTAGCCGTACTTGCATGCTTAGAAGCTAGAACATGTGTTTCAGACATACGATGAAAGTGCTTGTCCAACAATTTAACTTTGCACTTTTAGAATAAAATCGAAACTTGTTTCTTTTATTGTTTTTCTAAAAAATTATAGTGAAAAGGAAAGTTATGTTTTTCCAAAATTTATTTTTAATACTAATAGATTTTACAATCAAATGTCTACTGATAATATGTACAATCGGGAAACAATTATATTAATTTAGATTAATTATATTGTGCCATACTTACATTTATATTCTTATATTAGGATATAAAATTCTATGAAAGATATATTTGCTCTATTGTTATCTATTTTATACAAGGGAATAGAGTGCCAACATAGTTTTTAGACTCGAACGGAAGGTTAGGCTATTTAGGGCTCGTTTGGGATTACTTTTTAGAGGTTTAAAAGTAATTTTGAAAATCTAAAAATTAATTTTAGTGCTTGGAAAAAAAAATACTTTTGTCAAAATTAACTCCTCATGCAGTTAATTTTGAAAAGTAGGGAATTAGTAACTTTTAGATTCTGATTATGAGAATCAATTTTATTCTTTAATATAATTCTATAAATATCCTTAAAATTATTATCTAGACCCAAAATTATCTTTATTCAAATTGGAAACAAAATTAATATTTTAATAATTTTTTATTATAATTCATAACATAAATTTATTAATATCAATTTATTGGTTGAAATCATTATTAAATTTGTTTCTATATAATAAATTTAATTATCAATTTTTTGAGATAAAAAAATAAAGAAATAAAGTCAATATATTATAAATTTTATTTTAGTTAAAATTATTATAATACAATTAAAAATATTGTATGTACATGTTTTTATATGTATAATTAAATTTTATCATAAATTATATATATTTTAGTCATTTATTTTCTCATAACAGTTTGACAGTAAGATTTACTAAACGCTTATAACTGCTTTCAAAATTCACAGTACTTTTGAAAATAAAATTTATCAAATACTTAACTGATTTTTTTTACAACTGATTATTTCTATAATACAACTAATAACAATTATTTTAAAATATATAGCATTCCTAAATTGACCCTTAATTCTATTGTGGAAAAGCATCATCGTTTAATTTTACAAAATTTAATTGCCTCATGAGCCTCCTATAATAATATGATGCAAATTAGGAGTTCATATTATACTAGGATTAGTTTATTTATTAACTAATGTTTAAGATTTTTTTTTTTTTACTAAATGATTTAGGATAAATACTACTAATATAAATAGCATCCCTTGTAGTCTTTGTAGGCAGATTCTTCAGTTCAATAATATTTTCAGTTTTTTAATTTCTGTGTAAGTATTTGAGTTTAGTTAATTATAAGTATTATGTGGAATCAACGAGTTTTGACTCCTAAATTCACGGTATTCTTAAAATCAATGTGAATTTAGTTTGTTCTTTTATTACAGTATTTTCTAAAATCAATAGAATATTTTGAATTATAACTTTTGCTGCACTATAATACAAAGTATTACATGTTAAAATGCATATTAAAAAATTTGTCTAAATTACTTTAAAATATTTCTTATTACACAGCAAAATAAAAAAGCAAAAAAAATTGCATCTCTAATCTTCTTTCCCACCATTCATTGCTAGCATCAATTGTTTGCTTGCTTTACAGGATCCCATCCTAAACTAGTTGCATTTCTGACCAGCTTCATCCAAATTTGCCAATCTTTCTTTAGTGTTTCCCACTTATTTTTCGATTGCTTTTGCTTATAAACTTTTCCAGTCAACAGAATAAAACTTAGAAATAAGACTTTTCCACCAATCTTATTAAAGTGGCCATTTGGTCGATTCCGAACTAATCTTTCTCTGACACATATTTACAAAAGCATCAATTGTGGCATCATCGGAATCTGCCTTCTTTTTTTTTTTCTTCTTTTTTTCCTTTTTCATTTTGGTTTCTGTATGGTAAATTCCATTCCAGACAAATGATATCTATTTTTATTGCATAAAAAAACAAACAATGGACATATTAAAAAAAACAAAAAAAAAGTATATCAAATATAAAACAACGACAATACACATTTCAACTGCCAAATGAAACAACTCAACCCCAGCTAACACAGAATTCCATTTCCAGCCACAAAAAAGAACAAGAACAAAAGCAACACACGATAAGGAGGCATTTCATTGTTAAATCAAATAAAATCATTATTTATTGAATCTTACAACTTACAAATTGAAAAAAAATTGTGAGTGGACCAAGAAGGAGACGTGTGTGGCCCTCTACCGCCAAAGCAACGTGTGTGGTCCGACAAACCAATTTTTTAGGGTTTATATGTAAAGGCGTTTTCGAATTACTAATATTATGTTATTACACTGAAAATAGAAAAGTTATTTTAGGTTTTTTTTTTGGGTTTTAAAAGAAAAAAATGTAAAATACCTTTTAAGTAATAATATAGCCACAAGCTCTTATATAAATTTATTTTATACAAATTGATGTAGAATGATTTAATTAGTTAAATTAAATATCACTTGGTTCACATGATTTGTTTTCATTATTTTATATTTTATTTCAATCAATGAATTAATGTCAAATCAATTTATACAAATTTAATTTATACAAGAGTTTATGATTGTATCATCACTCATAACTTTTTGAGAACACAAAAACTCTATTTTTTTTAAGTCAAACAACATTAAAAATTTTAATAAGTGGTTCTGAAATAAAAAAAAGCACCTCTCACTTTTTAAAAATTCATTCCAAACACAAACTAATTCATTCCAAACAAAAACTAAGCCATGTTTGTTGTGTTTGGATCTGTGTTCGTTCCAAATTCACGACTTAGTGGTTCATATTGACGCATTAAAAGCACTATCATTATGTTTTATGGTAGGGTCGCTCAATCGTCTTGGTTGAGCACTGATATTTATAATAATAAACCATGAGAAAATGGTAATTTCCTTTTAAATATTCAAAACAAAACTATTTTGAATAAATATTTATCAACCTTTTCTCAGGTTTAATTAAGAATTACCTTGAGATTTTTAAATGTAAGAAAAGAATTTAAAAATAATTAATTTACAAAGAAGTAATCTAAAATTTATCGTTTAATTAACTTAAAATCATTTATGTTCTTGGTTAGATGTTTAAAATTTTTTACTCATCAAGATTCAAACTGATTGATGACGGCAACTTCGTAGATTGACATACAAGATCATTTGTCAACAATTATTGAAGACAGTCCTCTGCCTTCCAGCGCAAAAGAGATCAGAGACTGTGAAGAGAGACACGGCGATGCGGATGGAGGGGAGGTTAAGCACAAACTCAAAATGGATAGCTACTGTGGCGAGCATATGGATTCAGTGCTGCGTCGGCGGAACGTACACCTTCAGCGTCTACTCATCCACTCTCAAGTCAACTCAAAACTACGACCAATCCACGCTTGAGAGTGTGTCTGTCTTCAAAGACATGGGCGGCAGCGCCGGTATTTCCTCGGGCCTTCTCTTCTCCTACGTCACGCTTAATCATCATCATACTCGTACACGGTTTCTTCGCGGGCCATGGGTGGTCCACTTCACGGGTGCTATCCTCTGCTTTACTGGGTACTTCTTAATATGGGCCTCTGTAGTGGGGCTGCTTCCGAGGCCAGTACCGGTGCCTTTGATGTGCTTCTTCATTTTCACGGCGGCTCATGCACAGAATTTCTTTAACACGGCTAATATTGTTACTGGTGTCATGAACTTTGGTAGATATAGCGGGACCATTGTGGGTATCTTGAAGGTATGCAGTTTGTTTGGGAAGAAAATGAATGGCACAGACAGAGAAAACTGTTTTTTTGTTTTTGGTTTCAATGAGTTAATCTTCTGAACACAGTGCACAAATTAGCCCATCTTAAAGAATTTAAAAATTTTAATTTGTTTTGTTTCAGGGCTTTCTTGGTTTAAGTGGAGCAGTGCTAATCCAAGTGTACAATACGGTATGCAACGGCAATCCTAGCGCTTACATTCTGGTTCTTGCATTGTTTCCAACTCTTGTGTCTCTTTTGTTCATGTGTCATGTAAGAATCTACGGAATAAACTCAGTTGATGACAAGAAGCACTTGGATGCTTTCTCTGTAGTTGCTGTGACAGTCGCTGCCTATTTCATGGTCATTACCATTGTAGAAAATTTGTTAACATTTCCACTATGGGCACGCATCATTACATTTATAATTCTGCTGCTTCTACTGGCATCACCTCTTAGAGTTGCAATCACAGCCAATAGGGAGGATGCAATGACATCACCTAAACTTTCTACGGCACAACAAGATCCCTTGGCATATCATGAGCTGGCTGATGATGAAAGTCAAGTAACGGCTGCTTTTGATGACAAAATATTGGAGGGTGAAGAGGATATGAATCTTTTGCAAGCAATGTGCACTGGAAACTTCTGGTTCTTGTGCATTGCTACATTATGCGGAATGGGCTCTGGGATTGCCACAATGAACAACATCGCTCAAGTAGGAGAATCTCTCGGCTACAGAACCACTGAAATAAGTTCTCTGGTCTCCTTGTGGAGTATATGGAATTTTTTTGGTCGTTTTGGAGCAGGGTATGTGTCAGATGTGTTCTTGCACAAACTTGGCTGGGCAAGGCCTATATTCATGGTGATTACTCTGGTGACAATGTCAATTGGTCATATAGCTATTGCTTCTGGCTTTCCAGGAAACTTGTTTGTGGGCACAATTATAGTTGGTATTAGTTATGGTTCTCAGTGGTCACTGATGCCTACAATCACTTCCGAAATCTTTGGTGTGAGACATATGGGAACTATTTTCAACACCATTAGTATAGCATGTCCTGTTGGATCTTACATATGCTCTGTGAGAATTATTGGGTATATTTACGACAAGGTAGCTAGCGGTGAAGATCACTCTTGCTATGGCACTCGTTGCTTCATGTCGTCTTTTATGATCATGGCAGCTGTTGCTTTCTTCGGAGGTCTTGTTGCCTTTCTGTTGTTCATTCGGACAAGAAGGTTCTATAACCAGGTTGTTATTAGAAGACTGCAGCTTTCTTCAAGAACCTGAGAAGCAACATAACCAGTAAAGCTACATTTACAGGCAGTAAACATCTCAATCACATTTTTCCCTTTCCCAGTTGTGGTATGATGCTGGAGTACCATTTTTAAGTGTGATTCTTTTATCTTTCTATCTTGGAGTGAGTCGTTAATTTCTTAGCTCAATGTGTTGTCAAAAGAGTTATCTATACTGGGTTTCTGTTGTAAAACAATCCCATTTTATCCTTCTTGTATTGTGGTATGATGCCGGGGTCTAACAGTTTGAAGCATGTATTAAATATATCCTGGAAGTGATTGATTTTTGGATCAAGGTATAGCTTGTCAAGAGAGTAATTCATGTACATCACTTGTATGTAAAGAAATCAACAACCCTTTTGTGAGTAATCAAGAAAAAAAATTCATTATGTGACCATCCTCAAATTCATGTAAGTTGGTTGAAACACCAATTCTCTTAAGAAACACAAAATATACGATGGATGAATAAAATCTAGAAACATTTTTGAAAATGCAAGATCCATTTTCCACTTTTAACAAATAAAATTGAGAAAATAAAAGTTCTTTTGTTTTCCTTATTTTCCTCTAGTAAAACAGGAAAGACTTTACTCCTCCGTCTCAGTTTTTTTTATTTTGCATTTTAAATCAAGAAATTAACAAGATCACAGAGGTTCTTTTAAAACCAATTTGAGCCAATTCTCTCATACTACCACTATATTATATTATAGTCTCGATCAATTTTTAATTGTAAATATCGACTTTCGAACTGTGCCATAATAAAATTACTAAGATATGATTATTAAAGAACGTCTCGATCGATCTCTTAAAAAAAAAAAGAAAAAGAAAGATAGTTTTAATAAGAAAAAATTTAAACAATTGACCTCAAGAACGAGAATTATCTATTTGACCAAATAGTAGTTGACAGTTTCATAAATAACTTAATATTAACATATTCAGCTTGTTACAAAGTCATTTCGCTCTAATAAATATTATATGTGTGAGCTAGAACTTGTCTTCTAAATCTTCGTATTTCTATTTTTAAACAATTTCATTATAAATTACTACATTAATTAAATTAATTCGTATTGAAGAATGATATATCCACAAATCGCTGAATAAACTCTCTTTTTACAATTTAAAGTGGTGGCTCAGGAGGAGGCACACGCCCTTATTTAATTATCATTTGACGTACATAATACATATTTTCACGCTCAAATCCTATCATCCTCGTAATTCCAACACCACCACATGGGCAGTGTAGGAATTCTCTGATCAGAGGAAAACGAAGAAAGCGAATATAGAACGGAAAGTAGACAAGAGGGGAAGAGGGAAAAGAAAAAAGGTGCGAACTTGCAAAACAAAAACAAGAGAGCACGAAGAAAGCTTGAAACACGTGGGCCAGTTGTGTGTCTCTGGGTCATCCTCTCGCTTATTCTTCATCGTCACGCCACGATAATCTTCTCCTCCCTCAGCCACCGTTGAAATTTCTCCATTTCTCTTCCATCTCTCTCTCTCTTTCTTCACCCCTATTTCTCTCCAAATCTTCCCATGGCCGACGATAAGGTGTGCTTCAGCTGAAAGAACAACCGGCGGAAACAAATTTTTTATATTTTTTTTATCTGAAGCTTGTGGAAAAAAGGTGATTTTGTAGAGTTTAGATCTTCCTATTCTTCTTTTAATGAAGTAAATTGAAAAATTACAACTGCGTTATTATTATTATGAGTTACTGTGAAATTGAAAGAAGAAAAATAGATCATGAATTTTTGTGATAAAAATGTTGCACAAAAGGACTAGAAGAGCGGCTGCGAAGAGAAGTGAACGGAGTTTGCGAGAGGGACATGGAGAGCGAGAGGCGACTAAACTTGAAATCAAAGTGGATAGCGACGGTGGCGAGCATATGGATCCAGTGCTGCAGCGGTGCCACGTACACCTTCGGCATCTACTCATCCACCCTCAAGTCCACTCAAAATTACGACCAATCAACGCTTGACACCGTGTCAGTCTTCAAAGACATAGGTGCCAACGTCGGCGTTCTATCTGGCCTTCTGTACTCTTTCGCGACGCTCGACCACCACCATCGTACCCGTTTCCGCTTTCTTCGCGGTCCGTGGGTGGTCCACTTCACCGGTGCTATCCTCTGCTTTGCGGGTTACTTCTTGATGTGGGCCTCCATTGTGGGGCTGATTCACAGTCCGCCGGTGCCCTTGATGTGCTTGTTCATGTTCTTGGCCGCTCAGTCGCAGACATTCTTTAACACGGGGAATGTTGTGACTGGTGTGATGAACTTCGGTGATTATGGTGGGACCGCTGTGGGTATCATGAAGGTATGCACTTATGCACAAGTTCACATTTTTTTTTCTTGCTTTGATTGAGGTTCTAAACTCAAAATGAGTTAGTTATTAATAGTTCCAGTGCTTCCTTAGGAATTGTGATTTTTTAGACCATATCGGTGAGCTTACTTTGATCTGTGAAGGATTTACATTTTCACAACTTTCAATTTAATAACTTGTAAGTACGCAGCTATGGTTTATTTTGTGGAATACAACAGAATACCTCTTTTTATTGTCCACTGCCCAGGGCTTTCTGGGTCTAGGTGGGGCAGCATTAATCCAAGCTTATGACACTATATGGAAGGGCCATCCAAGCACTTACCTTCTGATTCTTGCACTGCTGCCAACTTTTGTGTCTCTTTTGTTCATGCCTCTGGTAAGAATCTATGGAACGAATTCAGCTGATGACAAGAAGCACTTGAATGCTTTTTCTGCTGTTGCTTTGACCATTGCAGCCTATCTCATGATCATTATAATTTTGGAGAACGTCTTCATTTTTCCATCGTGGGCACGAATCATTACATTCTTGTTTCTACTACTTCTGCTTGCCTCACCTCTTAGAATTGCAATCAAAGCCCGGGGGGAGGATACAACTAGGTTATCACCAACATATTCCACTCAGAGGAGTCCGTTAGTGGACTGCCCTGAGACAACGACATCTACTAAATTTTCTGCCTCACAAGATCCTGTAGCATATCATGAGCTGCCTGGTGATGAAAGTCAAGTGAGGGCCGAATTTGATGACAAAAAATTGAAGGATGAAGAGGATATGAATATTTTGCAATCAATATGTACTCTAAACTTTTGGCTGCTGTTCATTGCCATGTTATGTGGAATGGGCTCTGGGCTTGCCACTGTAAATAATATCAGTCAAATAGGAGAATCCCTTGGCTACCCTACCACTGCGATCAATTCCCTGGTCTCTTTGTGGAGTATATGGAACTTTCTTGGCCGTTTTGGGGGAGGGTATGTGTCAGATGTATTCCTACACAGAATGGGCTGGGGAAGGTCATTGTTCATTACCATTACTCTAGCAACAATGTCTGTTGGTCATATTGTTGTTGCTTCTGGTTTTCCAGGAAATTTGTATTTGGGTTCAATTATAGTGGGTGTTTGTTATGGTTGCCAGTGGTCGTTAATGCCTACTATTACTTATGAGATATTTGGAGTCAGGCACATGGGAACTATTTTTAACACCATAGCCATTGCTAGTCCTGTTGGATCTTACATATGCTCTGTAAGAATTATTGGGTATATTTACGACAACGTAGCGAGTGGTGAAGGTAATTCCTGCAGTGGCACTCACTGCTTCATGTTATCATTTCTGATCATGGCATCTGTTGCTTTTGTGGGGTGTCTTGTTGCCTTCTTGTTGTTTGTCCGGACAAGGAGGTTCTATAAACAGGTTGTTTTCAGGAGGTTGGGGCATTCTTCAAGAACATGAGAACCGACTACAAGAGCTTCATGTTCAGGCAGACAAAGTGTCGATATCCATTTTTCCTTGGTCCGTTTGGATTATAATGTATGTCTAATTATAATTGAGTAATTGGTTTCTCTGTTTTCTCGAGGAGAAAAGAAGATGTACCATGTCTTTTGTAAAGAAAATCAATATTTTATTGGCATTTTATATTTCTTCTGCATTTACTCATTGAATTTCGTATTTCAAGTGGTGAGATATCTAATCTGACACAGTGAGGAGGTTAGACAATGTTGATTCAAGTACTATTATTAATACAATAATGCTACATATCCCGAATGTTAATTTCAAAACACATCTCAAGTGATATGGCAGCTGATGTGGTATCTTGCTTACAAATTTCTTCTAAATTAAAATAGACCCTTATAAAATAATTTATTTTAAATCATATCCCTTTATTATTCCTTTACAGTCAAACGCCTTTAACAATTAAAATTCTTTTCAATCTATTGTTTTTTGCTCGTTTTTTGCTTGGCTGCAAACTAAATGAATAGAGAGAGGAAGTTTAGGAAGAAAAAACCTTTTGGTTTCTTCTTTAATAGTGACAGGTCTGTAATTCTTATCAAATTATTTTATTATCGCAAAAAAATCTGTATTTTTCAATATATGTATGTGTGTGTAATTAATTTTTTAGAACACGCTGCTTGTATTTATTGATTCCTTTATTTATTTTTTATTATTTATCAGCAATTTACATTATTTTCTTGTGATTGAGACGGCGTATTTGGGTCAAAAAAATAAAAGGACTAATGGCGGTGTAGCTTTACTAGCAACTAATAATGAGAATAATTGCAATATGGTGTTAGAGGTTTCAGATGACTTGAAAGCAAAACTGACGTTAAATGGTGGTGGTGAAATTAGTCAACCTGGTAGCAATAGAGAAAAACAAGCGGATTCATTTAGAAAAACAAAAGCAATTATGCAGAAGGCAGCAGACTAACCAAGCCGATTGGGAGCGATGAGATGGTGCCATGGAATACAAAACACTTCTAGCAGATTATTACACCGTCATTAGTCCTCTTATTCTTTTGAGCCAAACGAGCCTCGATCACAAGAAAATAATGTAGATATTCAAAAAATAATAGAAAATAAATAAGAAGGAATCAATAAATACTGATAGCATGTTTTAAAAATCAATAAATGTGATCGGGAGCTCCACTTTTTTATACAAAAATTTTGAGGCAGGATCTTACTTATTAATCGCAATTATTTTGATGCTTCAGATTATTTTTTTTATTAGGACTAGTTTGTGAATAAATAAAGTCAATTAATAATGGATCTCATAACTATTATTACCACTACTTATTTTCTCTCCTATTTACTCTTAACGGATCTTTATATATTCACTCCCTCTTCTTCTTATGGTGTTGTCTCCTTCTTTATTGTTTATGTGCATAGTTTTTTACAGTTGTTATTTTTATATATAAAAAAAAAAAATTAAACAACATGATACAAAAGATTATACTTCTTTTTTTCTGTTTTTCAACTAAAGGATCAGGACCTAAGTTTCATATTTCTGCAACTGTTCTTAACTATCTTATCGAAAGCTACTTCATTGAATATTGTCATAATTGTTGAAAAAGTAAGTTTTATATTCATCATTGTTTCCTAATGTTCATGTTCAATTATTGTATTTGGCTAGACTTTGATTTCAGAATTCATAACAATGGTTAATATGTTTCGACCAAGGGCCTGACGAAATATAGTTTTATTAAATGCCTCAAATTGGAGTGATTATTAGCACACAAGTCTATAGTATCACCTACTAAACAATTCTAAGAAAATCACATCATGACTACTCTATTTCAATGAGAACATAATAGTATATTAGGTTTAAGAACCACAGCGTTCTGCGTTTACAAGATAAACCTTTGTAGTGGTAATACTAGAGTTAACAGGAGAGATAATCGAAGTATTAATGATAGATGTTATGTCCATTAATTGCTTACCGATGTAAGCAACGCAAGAGAAAGAAAATGGAGAGACTGAAGCAGTTGAGGCTCAACACAAGATGGGTCTCAACCGTAGCCAGCATTTGGATTCAGTGCACCAGCGGCTCCCTCTACACCTTCTCCATCTACTCTCCCACTCTCAAAACCACCCAACACTACAACCAATCAACGCTCGACACCGTGTCCGTCTTCAAGGACATCGGCGCCAACACCGGCATTCTCTCCGGCGTCCTCTACACTTACTCCACATCGGATCATTCCGCCCATCGCCGACGGCAACAACGACCGACCCCTTTTTTGGGGCCATGGGTAGTCCTCTTGGCGGGAGCGATTCAGTGCTTCGCGGGTTACTTCTTGATGTGGGCCTCCGTTGTGGGGTTAATCCCAAGGCCGCCGGTTCCAGTTATGTGCTTGTTTATGTTGTTTGCGGCTCACGGGATGACTTTTTTCAACACGGCCGATGTTGTCACCTCCGTGCGTAATTTTCCTACTTACAGTGGCACTGCTGTTGGCATTATGAAGGTACTCTTTTATAGCTCTTAATTATCTGAGTAAACTTTGCTCAAATCAGAAAATTTGCATAATTTAGCTAACTTGTCAAAGGAAGTTTCGATATTTTGAGAGATTAATTAGAGATTTAAGCTATTTTTACTGATCAACATTCAACACCAGGTAATCTAATATTTATGGGTTATGGGGAATTTATGTGAGTTCGTAATTATGCTATTTATTTGCTAGGGGTTTCTTGGTCTAAGTGGTGCGATTTTGATCCAAGTATATCAGACATTTTTCAACAACAAACCCACTTCATATCTTCTGCTACTGGCTCTTTTGGCGAGTATAGACCCTTTGTTGCTTATGTGGTTTGTGAGAATCTGCAACACAAATGAAGGGGATGAGAAGAAGCACCTGAACAGTTTGTCATTGATTGCTTTGATTGTTGCTGCTTATCTCATGGTTATTATAATATTGGAGCACATTTTTGCTCTTCCATTTTCAGTGCGTGTTCTTACACTCATATTGGTGCTGCTTTTGCTTGCCTCACCTCTTTATGTTGCTATTAGAGCACAGGGCAGTGACGGTGATAGGAATTCAGAGACCAGCTTTTGTGAAGAGGATGAGCTAGCAGATGATCCCCATGAGATCCATGCTGAGAAGATGCGCGTGAGACAAGATCCTGTTGGGTTCCATCTTTTGCCTAGTGAGTCTGATGTAGAGACAGATACTAATGATGCAATGACTTCATTATGGGGAGGAGACCTGAACTTGTTGCAAGCAATCTCCACTTTGGAGTTCTGGATTTTGTTTTTGGCTATGGCATGTGGTATGGGCTCAGGACTTGCTACTGTGAATAACATCAGCCAGATAGGAGGATCTCTTGGTTACTCAAGCTTTGAAACAAATTCTTTGATTTCTTTGTGGAGCGTCTGGAATTTCCTTGGCCGCTTTGGAGCTGGATATGTATCGGACTATTTTCTACATGTTAAAGAATGGGCAAGGCCGTTGTTCATGGTCATCACTCTTGCAGCAATGAGCATCGGTCATTTGATAATTGCATCTGGTTTGCCTGGTGCTCTGTATGCAGGTTCAATTTTGGTGGGTGTTTGTTATGGCGCTCAATGGTCACTGATGCCCACAATTGCTTCTGAGATCTTTGGTGTAGTACAAATGGGAACCATATTCAATACCATTACCATCGCCAATCCTGTTGGCTCTTATATTTTTTCGGTGAGAGTGGTTGGTTATATTTACGACAGAGAAGCATCAGGGGAAGGGAACACATGCACTGGGACTCACTGCTTCATGATATCTTTTTTTATCATGGGATCTGCCACCCTCTGTGGTTCTCTCGCTGCTTTTGGATTGTTTTTACGGACAAAAAGGTTCTATAATGAGGTCATTTTGAGAAGACTGCTACATTCAGCTAGGGAGTGAAATGTTTTTAAATACTTGCAGGAACATGATTTTGAGCCTTAGCCTGAAATTATGAGGGAATTGGATTGTGGATATGAAAGCCTCGGCTCTGTTTAAAAGGACATGGGCATGTAACCTGTAGTATAGACAACAAAATTAAAATATTGTATATATACGCTGTTGTCCTAGCAAAGTATAAAAATGTCTCCGATGTAGTTCTGCTGCCCACTGCAAATCCAATTCAACCAAATCCAATTAAATTTATATGGGTTTTCTGGGTTAATATATTTTTTTTGAACTCTTCAATTTTTATAAAAGAGAATCTTTTCAATTTCTCTCTATTAAACTTGATATTGATTAAAATCCAAATTTTCACTAAAACTAAGTTGATTGATACTCAAATATAACATCATGTTACTTATTAATAGATGTTGGATATAATGGATAATATTTAATGTTATGATGGAGTTATGTTTTTTTTAACTATTTAAATTTAATTTTAAACACAAAATACTTTTTTCTTACTTTTATATTTTATTTTTTTTGTATTTTTAATTTAAATCAACTTGATCAACATAAACCAAACCCAATTTAATGATTTAAAGATTTGATTGAACATATTTATTTTATTAGGTTGGGTAGATTTATTCTCAATCTAATCAATGGTGAATTGAGTTTAATTTTCATAAATCCCGATTTAATTCAACCCATGCCTCACCTCTGTAATAGTAAACCGTTTGAGATTTTTCAATTCCTTTCTCCAAATATTTTTACCGACTTCATCAACTAAATTATTTGATGTATATGATTTTTCTTTTTATTTCTTTTCTTAAAATAATTATTAAAAAAAAAATTCCTAAGACAAGACTGATCCGTTTTTATCTAATTCAAAAAGAAGACCTTGATACGTCGTTAGGAAAGGAAGGATACTTGCAGGGGTATTTTAGTCAACAAATGTGGAGCCCAAAGTCCAAGCCGAAGCCCGCCAACTGTTTGAGACTTGGCCCAAATTCTGGCTCAGCTTAGTCCACCCAGGAGCCACTTCCGAAACCCGAATCCGAAAGATGATATGATATAATAATACAAAAAACAGTGTCCTAATCTGCTTATATAATAATTGGGGAGCCAGGCGGCCAGCCATTAGTAGTTTTAACGCCTAACTTTTAAATAATTAATTTATTATTATTATTGTTTTTTAAAATCCATTGATATTAGAATTAGAGAGCGAGAGAGCGAGAGAGCGAGAGATCGAGAGTTTCTTCTGCACCAGCTGCATCGTTTCGCGGTTGCAGTTCGTAGGGCCGACTTCCGATTTGAGTCAGATTGAAAACAAAAGGCATAAAAAGGGAGAGTCGTTTTGGAGGGATAAGAAGATGAAGACTACCAAAGGAGGCAAAGTGATGAACCCTACCGACGCCTATCGTAAAGAGCTCCGTAAAAAGGAACTCAAAAGGGTAACTTTTCGTTTAAACTTCAGTTTCTCTATCTCTATCTATTATTATTATCTTTTTAATTTCCATCCATTGTTCATATGCGTGAAATTAATCGAGATAAGCCCGTGTAAATTTTATTTATACTTAAAATTTGCTTAATTTGAGCAACTTTTATTGTTGACCTTAGCATTGTTTGTTATTCAGATTGTTAAATTTATTTTCCTTTGGAAGTCAGGAAACTTAGGTTAAACAATAGGGCCTGTTAATTAATTTCATATGATTCCGCGTAAGGAATTATAAGCTAATGGGCTATGTTTCACTGGAGGGAATAAGCGTGATATTTAAAAGTCAGTGGATAATTTATAGCTTATGCCGTTGTGGCCTTAGTATGCATGGTTTAAGTTCATACTTGAGTGTTTATGATTTTTCACATTATTTGTCTGACAGAACAAGAAAGAAAGAAAGAAGGTGAGGGAGGTGGGGATTTTGAAGAAAGATCCAGAGCAAATCCGGGAGCAGATTGAGAAGTTGGAAATGATGAGTAAGTCGTTATCTGTTTTAACATTTCTGATCAGGTGGCCTTTGTGTTTGTGCCTCTATTTTGAACTAAAAGTTCTTGTTAATTTCACTAGTATTGAAATGTTGATTTTTTCCTCTAATATTTCAATGGGATTTTCTATGACTGCAAGTTACTGTGTTCCTTGCTGGGTTCACACGTGGTGATTCTCTTTGCAAGTTTAATGTTTAATGTATTCTTTTCTGTTATATTTTCTCATCTAATTCACCAAGGTGTTTAAATGGATTGTTTCAGAGGCGGATGGTGCTTTGGACAAAGCTAGGAAACACAAGAAGAGACAACTTGAGGACACACTTAATCTTGTTCTGAAGAAACGGAAGGTAATGATCATAACTCATAAGTCATAAGTCAGATTTCTTAACCAAAAATGCATCCCTTCTAACCACACACAGTCAAACATAGTTGGGACTGATCTAATCTAAACAGCAATAGGCTAAGACTATTTAGAAAGTCAGATTGCAAATATCTAAGGGTAGAAGCTTCTAGGTTTGATATAGGGTCTAGTTCTTTATATGTAGTTATGTACTTTAAAGTATCTGTCGCTTAATATTTCCGCTTATTTTATAAGCATTATCTGATGATTCCTTGCCTAATTATGAATTACAATGGCTCTTGTAACTCTATTGACAGGAGCTTCAAGAAAAGATGAAGGAGAAGGGTGAGACTCCAGTCATGTTTAGGTGATAAAGCCTTTCTTCCTTATCTAATCTGGTTTGTGGTTGAACTTTTAGATTTGACATCCCTTTGTTTTGTTTTAAAAACTGTAGTTTTTCTTCTGCTGCAGTCACTTAGGACCTCCTCGAAGAAGAACTGCTGAAGAAGAAGAGAGAGCTAAGCACCCAAAGCCAGAAGTAAGCTCTGGTGGTTTTTGATTAATACTTGCTCTTCTGCTTACTTCTAACCTTTGTGTTTTGTCTGTTTGTTTATTTATTTACCTTGTTTGTATTGCAGGACTCTGCTTACTATCACCCTACACTGAATCCTACTGGGGCTCCACCACCTGGAAAGCCTCCAATGTATCTATCCTCAATAGGTCTGCTTCTTCTCCCTTCCACCTTATTTTCTGCGCAAATACCTAATCTTATTTGCTAAGATCTCACACGACCTCTCACACTTGGAAGTTTGTTTTTACTGTGTTCTGCAGGGCCTAGAATTCCCTTATCTAGTGATGAGGCATCGTCTTCAAAAACAGAATCAGATGATGTTGCTTTGCCCATACCACCTCCACCTCCTCCGTTGCCAGATACTGACAGAATAGGCTCTGGCGATGGCTCTGTCATCCCGGCATCTTTGCCTCTACCACCTCCACCTCCCCTGCCAAAGCCTCCAACGCCTGCTGGTGCAAACTTGGGTATGTCATTGCCTCCACCACCTTTACCGCCACCACCTCCTGGTCCCCCACCCAAAGATCTAATTGCAGGTCAACCTCAGCTTCCTCCTCCCCAACCCCTCCAACAGTCGGCACAGCCACCTCCACCTGGTGGTGGAAGTGAAAGGGAGGGAAGTCTGTCTGTGTTGTCAGATGACTCAACCTCTAAGGCATCATCAGCTCAGGTTAGCTCTTTGTCATTCATCTAATTTGGTATCCCATCGTAAGAAATATAAAAATTTAATGAAGCATATTGTTGGAAATATATACTGTATGGTCAAGTATTTGGTTGGTTTTCTAGGCCGGAAGGAAATACTTGGTTATATCTCAAAACCAACTAACGACCGTTCTTTTGAAAAATGCTAATGCCCCCTTTTTTGTTATCATTTAGGTGCCTTCCGCACTTCCACCACCCCCTCCCCCACCTGGGAAGCCTCAAAAGTCACCAAATACTGAGTCTGAAGGTACTGCTTCCGAAGCTGATAGCAATAACCTGTCAGCAACAACGGATCATCCCAAAATGGTTCCTCCGCCGCCACCGCAGAGGCAACAGCCCACTGTGCCTGGACCTGGCTTGATGCCCAGTGTGCAGTCTGATGTATTACCTCCTGGAATATCAAGTTTTCCCCCACCTCCGCCTCCGCCTCCACTAGACATGCGCCCGCCGTTATCTGCTCCCGGAATTCCTGGTGGAGGTACACATCCTGGTATGATGGTCCCATTAGTGCCAAGGCCACCATATGGTCCTCCCCCTGGGCCTCCCCCAATGATGAGGCCACCACTTCCGCCTGGTCCTCCTCCTACCTTTCAAGAAGGTGAATATGCTGCTAATAGGCCGACGGTACCTCAGAAGCCATCATATGTAAAATCTGCTGCTGCAACTGTTGTCAAGCGACCACTAGCACAGCACACACCGGAACTTACTGCTATGGTGAGTAATTTCCCTCTTCAATTAATATATTGAATTTCAGTTTTATTGTTGACTGTACTTCTTATTTATACATCTTCGTCTTACAAATATCATAAATTGGTCAAAATTCAAATTTTCTTTTTCTATATTATGAAAAGTTTCTCTTATGATGAGGAGCTTGCATAAATCAGTGGAACCTAGTTCTAAAAATTTGGGAAGTTGCTATGTCACAGTGACAACCCTTGTATGAAGGTGTGAATTGCAGTGCAGAAGCTTATTTTGTATGAATTATGAACGCTGTAATTTTGGTTTAGCCAGGAAGCTTTGCTTTCATGTTTGTACTACTACTATATATTTGAACCTAATGTTCTGTTTGGATTCAGGTTCCTGCATCCGTTAGGGTCAGGAGAGAAACTGTCCTCCCAAAAGCTAAACCAAAGCCATCAGTGTCAACCACTGTGACTACCATTCAGCCGGCAACTTCACCAGTAGTGAGGCAAGAATCAATGGCCTGCTCAGCAGCTCCCAAGTCTCAGGGCAAGAGCATTGATGACTCATATATGGCGTTTTTGGAGGACATGAAAGCACTTGGTGCACTTGATAGTTGACTTAATGAAGAGCCATGACCGCATTGGAAGGGAATATGTTTTATTGCTGCTAGCCTTTATTTCTTTCCCTTATTTGTTTAGGAACACTTACCTGTGTATCATCAATTGTCAATTCATCATTTCTATTGCTCAGGTGTTTTTAAGTTAAGCGTTCTTAAGATGGGAGTAAAGTTGCCCTACTTCTCTTGAATGATTAACCAAACAAATGTACCAGCTTTTGATAAAGTTACAATTATATGAGATCGAAATTTTAAAAAAGAAAAATATTAATAATGATATAATATAGGTCAACGTTTTGAAAACATATGCACGGGGGACCGTTTGAAGGACTCTCCCGCCTGTATCAAGATCCTATGTGATCTGGGAATTCAAGTGCACTCGTCTTCATGTGGCTGCGTTGGCATTCGCAATAGAGTAGTCTTTTGAACCTTCATTATGCTGTTTACAGTACGGGTTTGAGAACTCCATGAAGTAATTAAATGACTTTATTTAGGAAATCAAGATCATATCAGCTCAGCGGAGAGTTAAAAAGTGGAACGTGATGAAACCGCAGTATGAATACATTTTCACATGCATATTATCATCCGATATCAGTCTTGCTTAGGAATTTACAAGGAAGTGAGAATTTCCTTTTTAGCTTCCTTGCGACGTGACGTGAGACAAATGTTGGTGCTATTTTCCTGTTTTCTGTGCTGTTGACTGTTGTTTCCCTTTACCAGAAACTTTTCGTCTTATGCTTCGCGTACTAATTCAAGTGGGTAATTCTCTCTGCCTGTGAGTCTATTTCTAAGTGTCTGCTGCATTTGCTAGTCTAATCTAATAGGTGTTTGGCTCTCCATGTTATGCAACAGAGGTGCTTGAGAGCCTTTTGAAATTCTGTCCTTACAACACTGAGTGCCTGCTGTGGCTCTACTAAAGATGGGCATTTGCGGCAGCTATTTCCAGACTTGGACGCCTCCATTCCAGCATGTGCCTCTCTGTTAAACTTTGTCTTATGTTCCGCAACGGGAAGCCTCCTCAACCCAAAATGATTCATTTGTGATTTTAGACAAAACAAATATATGCATGTTTTTCTTCGTGGATATAAAATATGAATATCAGTTTTCTTCTTTTGCGCTAATATTTTTGTATGCGTCACATGCAGACACGTGATCGATTTGCTGCAGACTTACTTGAAAAGGAGTCGGTCCGCCGTAGTACAGGGATTGCTGAATCCGATCCATTTTTAGACTTGATGAAGTGGCCTTTGATACTGAGCCCGGTGTGATGGGTGTGGCATTTCATCCAAACTCTGTGAAAAATGGCCGCTTCTTTTTGTCATTCAACCGTGATAAAATGGACAGCCAGGATGTTCTGGGAGATATGCATGTAATACCGATGTGGATTGTATTGGTGCTGATAATGGAGTACGCCCATGTCAGTATCACCGAAGCCATCTTTGGTACATTTCTACTTTTCTCTTAAATTCTATCTAAGCAAATTCTAACTGGATTTTTGTAAATGGGACTTCCCTTCAGCGATGTCATGCAGGTCAAATTCTTTCGGACCTGTAGATGGGTATTCATAACTTATGTTTGCGGACGGTTCAGATAGAGGCGGCGATCCTTACAATTTTGCTCAAAACAAGAAATCTTTGCTCGGAAAGATTCTGAGAATTGATGTAGATCACATACCAAGTACGACCATGTATACAAGATTCTGGCTACTTTTTCAATTTTTTGCTCTGAGATCTTTCGTTACTTCGTGACAATTTTTTAATCCAGGATACCAAGTCTGTATATTTTAGATTAACAGCTGTTGAATCACAAATCAAGAGAACATGTTGCCGTGAACACTTGCTCTCATTATGGAAGTAGTTGCAAATTAGAAAATGTGAATACATGGAAGTTGGTTCAGTTTCACCATAGTAAATGATGATTAGGTAAATTTTATACATAGAGACAAACTTATTTTCATGTGCTAAGCAAGTGAAAGGGGATGCCTTCGGTTCTAGTTTTGGTGATTGAATTTGATGCCAACAGCCAATGATATTGCTATTTTTTGGTATTGTCAGCTCGTTAAATTTTCTGCCGTGTAAGCTTAGCTTAACTGATTTATGACTTTTCGGAATGTGTATTAACTTCAAAATATTACTAGGTTCGAGGGAAATCAATGAGCTTGGCCAATGGGGAAATTATTCTATACCAAAGGATAATCCATTTATAGCCGATAAAGAACAGCAGCCAGACATCTGGGCCTTGGGTTTTACAAATCCCAGGCGATGCAGTTTTGATGCTGAAAGACCAACGCACTTACTTTGTGGCGATGCTGGACGGATTTGGAGATTCCTTTTCTTTACAAATGTTTGGTGTACCTTGAAATCTCCTTATTGTTTTCCTTTGTATTCTTTCTGGAACTTCTAGTTTACTATTGTATAATTTGCAACAAGGTTCATTCATCATTTTATTAGGTTCAAGCACAATCAGGAATGCACATGTTTTGTAGTCCTAAGGTACTTTTAGGTCACATTATAAGACATTAATCTAGTCAATTCGTCTGTTGTTTCTTTAAACCGTAATTTAATTTACTCTTTAATTTAGGATCATAATGAAGAGGCTGACATTGTTATAAATACTGACCTACCATACATGGATGAATCAGTCATTGACCGATAAAAATAACAGGCTGCTATCGAGGCCGCTCCAACATTATTGTCTATATCAGAATGGTAATAACCCATTACTGGAAAAATGGGATTTATGCAACTAGGCTTCTGCTTTTAACCATTTTACTAGTAAATAAAATTTCCAGGTATTTTTATTCGGATTTGTATGCAGGAGCTATATGAGCAAACATTGAGAATCCTGTGAACATTGGAAGCTTCACCACTAGCAAAGTTGCTCTGGGATGTGCTCATAACTCTCCGATTCAATATAGATTTGTGGCACAAAGTCCTGAGCTGGGTTATGTTTTTCCATTTGCTGAACACGGTAAGAAGGACATTTATATGCTAACAAGCACAGGTGAATATAGAGCTGCCCGACCAAGCCGCTGCAATTTTACATGTTCCAGCTCCAATATTGCCACATTTCTTCTTCCCTGAAATCCGAAAGGCTACTGCTGAGTTGCAGAAACACCGGTGTCTTTATTCCCCTTTTGTTACTTATCCTGAATGTTTTTGTCTTATAAACATATCAGAAACTACGACTCATTCTCTAGGTAGCTACCAATAATGTGTTATCATTTGAGTTGTGTAATTCATATTATAAAATAATAATTTATTTATTCAGGAAATTAGGTGTCCGAATCTTCTCTTGGTTTAGTCAATGATTATTTTAAATGAATAAAAAATGACTTCTGATTTAGGCCAAACACGGCATGACAATCACACGAACGAAAACATGGAGACAAGTCAATGATAGTTACGATCTCCCGTGGAAAATTTCTGGTTGGCGGGCATGACGACAGGCACGAAGATTTTCAGGTGATGGCCTATCAATTAGCATTATTGATTACTAATATGTAAGCTAACAAGGCCAAATTAAATAACGAAGCGATTCTCTGAACTTTATTCATAAATTAATAGGCTATTAATTAACTTTTGGATTTACGTTTATCTTAAATAGAGAAAGTGGGGGGTTGTGGTCAATGGTCAGTAATGGCATCATTGTAGTTTTATAAAAATATTGTTACTTTTGTCAAGGGAAACAGAAAGTCAGCATCTTTATTGAATGAGACCAAAACATGGGACCTCTCTGTAATAAGACAATTATTGGAAAGTAAAATCGAAAAGGCGACTTAAAAATCAAGTGGTGATGGGGTAACTAAAACTTCCTCCTCTTCATATTTATCCATCTATTTATCAATTAGATCTGTTAAAAGGTTTTATTGGTCAGAACATGGATAAATTGTACTAAATGTTTTTTACATGCACCAGTGTGAATTAATACCTATGACAAGTCAAAGCCTAAAAGATAAAAGGACACTGTGAATCAGTGATTAAAAAAAAAATGATTAGAAGAAATGTTGGAACCAACCAGCATGTGAAACCAAGAAGGCAAGTAGCAGAAGAAGCTTCTCTATTAATTGTGTTGCCTCTTTTTCAATACTTGCAGCTACTTCCTAACTTAATAAATGTTGGTGCATCGTTTGATAAAAAAATGTTACTGCATGCTTTGACCGATTTTATTATTATATAATTTACAACTCGATAATGTTGTCTGACATTGGTTGGTGACCATGTGATGTTCCCATTTGTTTATCTATAAACTCCAATTCTTGGATGTAATAATGTCATTCTACTCATCATATCTTTGTCTGTTTCTTCTGGTTTTGATGCTATCACCCCCTATTTTATTACCTTTTTTAGCTCTCTCTTTTAATTGATAAATTTTAGTGGCAAAACCATGGCTTGTGGCTTGTGGCTTGTGTTTTTGTGTTGGGTTTAAAAACATTGAACCTGTTAGTGCAGTCATTTTGAGCACAGGACACATGAAACTCACACCAAGATCCGTATATGCAACTTGGCTTTGTGGGAAAAACAAGTGGGTGTTTTTCTTCTCAACCACCCCCATTTCTTTGTCATTAAAGAATTTCATTTAAAGGTCAACTTTGTAGACTGCCCAAATGGCTTTCGCTATTTGATTCCAAGCTATTATGGATAGGTGATCTTTATCCATGGAGATTAAAAATGAAAATGACAAAAGCTTGTAAGAAAGAAAGAGATGACATCAACTTTCCTTTTGGCAGTTGATATTTAAAGAGATAAAGAATGAAAGGGGGTTTGAAAATGGTGTTTCTTCTGGAAGCTGAGCTGAAGAAATTTTTTTTAATAATTTGAGGGGGAGCACTATTTAGGAGTTGGTATTGGGAAGAATGATTAAAAACCAACAAAACTTGTGAAAGTAAATAATAATCCTTTTGGTGTTCTTCAGCCAACCAAAAGATTTTGCTTGCTTCTTAAGATGGACCTGCAATAGATTGATGAAGTGAAGGAGTGTTTTATTGTAACGTCTGTTCATTTCTGTCCGTTTGGTTGAGATGGGAGGAGTTCTTGCCATCATCTTTCTTTTTGCCAACTTTGTTCTGCTTCTTGTTCCTTCACTTTCCCTTCCCCTATGCACTGATTCAAGTGAGTGTCTTATTTGATTTTTGTTAGCCTACTGTTTATGTTATTGTCTAGTTGAATTTTCATGTGGTTTCTTATTTTCCCTGCACTAATTTGATATACAGGGGCTCCAGTTACTCTGAACGCAACACTGAGTTTCTGTCCTTACAGCGCGAAGACATGCTGCAACGCTACGGAAGATTCTCAGTTGCAGAAGCAGTTTCAAGCAATGAATATCTCTGATTCTGGCTGCTCTTCTCTTCTGAAATCAATCCTTTGTGCTGTAAGTCAATGTTCCTGCAATAATTTAAAATTAATTTACCTATGATGCCGTCAAATTCTAAACCTTGCGTTGATTAACTTCACCTACTGAAAATAATTCTGCAATTGAAGCTGATTATTAGTTAATGTGATGATAATCTGGTTAAAAAATACTCCGGGGCTTTAAAGCTTTTATTCATTTCCATATGATTGAAAACTTATAAATCATTGTCCATGAATCGTGGTGAAGGATCTATGAATAATCGTTCTGCAGTTTTTTTTTTTTTTTAAATTAAAAACACTTCACCTGATGTTTTGTTTATATATGTATATATTTGGTTTTTCACTTCTGCTTCCCTGGCGGAAGGACAGAGACTTGATCTTGACATGTTAACTTGAACAATAAGCATCAATAATTCAATACTTAATTTGCTCTCTTTTCATATCATATTGTGTTGGTTATTTTGAGGGAAGTTTCACCTTGTGGCTCATTTCTTCATTGCAATTGTTACAGAAATGTGATCAGTTTGCAGGAGAGTTATTTACGGCTAGTTCTGTACTTCGGCCAGTTCCATTACTCTGCAACTCCACTGGTTCAAATTCGTCTCAGTCCAGCAAAGCTACAATTAGGGATTTCTGCTCTGAAGTATGGGATACATGTCAAAATGTATCTATCCGTAATTCCCCCTTCTCACCTTCATTACAAGGTCAAGCCGGAGTACCAGTTAGTTCCAATTTCACCAAAATAACTGAGTTCTGGCAGTCAAAAACTGATTTCTGCAATGCATTTGGCGGAACATCTACGGATGAATCAGTGTGTTTTAATGGTGAACCTGTCACACTAAACAACACTGGAATACCTAACCCTCCACAGGGGCTGTGCCTTGAGAAAATTGGGAATGGTTCTTACCTCAATATGGTTGCTCACCCTGATGGTTCCAACCGTGCATTCTTCTCTAACCAAGAAGGCGTGATTTGGTTGGCGACTATTCCTGAACAAGGATTAGGACAAACTATGGAGCTTGATGCATCCAGTCCCTTTGCAGATCTGACTGATGAAGTTCACTTTGATACTGAATTTGGGTTGATGGGTATGGCGTTTCATCCAAACTTTGCGAAAAATGGTAGATTCTTTGCTTCATTCAACTGTGATAAAGTTAAGTGGCCAGGATGTGCTGGTAGATGTTCATGTAATTCGGATGTGAATTGTGATCCTTCTAAACTACGTGGTGATAATGGCGCCCAGCCATGTCAGTATCAAAATGTTGTCGCTGAGTATACTGTTAATGGCACTGCATCTGAGCCTTCCTCGGTATGATTCAATATATGCACCAAATTTCAACCCAATTTCTACCTAATTATAATTGTAGTTCAAGGATTGTAACTGAATCTTGATCTATTTTCAGGCAAAAAGGGCCAAGCCATCAGAAGTGAGAAGGATATTTACCATGGGCCTTCCATTTAATGGTCATCACGGCGGACAAATACTCTTTGGACCAACAGATGGGTACATGTACTTTATGATGGGAGATGGCGGTGGTACAGGCGATCCCTATAACTTTTCCCAGAACAAGAAATCATTGCTTGGAAAGATCATGAGGCTTGATGTTGATAATATACCAAGTGAGCATCATATTTCATTGTTTAGTTGTGTTGTTAATACTGTCTGCTGCCGATTTGCTCGTATTCTTTGTTAAACGAGGTGGTTTATTGTCACTTTACAGTTACTTAACACTCATTTTTCACTGATGCTTGTCCATCATATCCAGCTGCTGCTGAAATTGAGAAACTTGGTTTGTGGGGAAACTACTCTATCCCCAAAGACAATCCTTTCAGTGAAGATAGTGAATTGCAGCATGAAATATGGGCTTTAGGATTAAGAAATCCTTGGCGCTGCAGTTTTGACTCAGATAGGCCTTCTTACTTTATGTGTGCTGATGTTGGACAGGTATTTGCTTCAAATAACCTTTGATCAACAACAATTTATGCTATCATTATTCAACCACTATAGACAATATTTTTCCAGCATCAGCATGCTTGACACTTTTGACCAATATCATCTAACAGGATGTATACGAAGAGGTTGATATCATCACGAGAGGTGGGAATTATGGCTGGCGTCTTTACGAGGGACCTGATCGTTTCACTCCTCCAGCAACACCTGGAGGAATTACACCTCTAAATTCTGTCAGCCTCATATTCCCAGTTGTGGGATACAACCACTCAGACGTAAACAAGAAAGAAGGATCAGCATCAATCACTGGAGGCTATTTCTATCGTTCCATGACTGATCCATGCATGTTTGGAAGGTAAATTTTTGTTTGTAATATTGATATTCTGTGCAAAAGTAGAAAATTCAATATAACATCTTCATGAACCAGTGTCCTTATTCTAAAATCTAAGGCTTGTCTAATGAGTTTACTTACATGTCATGTGATTTTCAGGTATTTGTATGCAGATTTGTATGCTACTGCAGTATGGGCAGCAAGTGAAAGTCCTGAAAATAGTGGCAACTTTACCACTAGCAAAATTCCTTTCAGCTGTGCACGTGACTCACCTATACAGTGCAAAGTCTTGCCCGGAAATGATCTTCCCTCTCTGGGTTACATTTACTCATTTGGGGAGGACAACCGGAAGGATGTCTTCATCCTAACCAGCGATGGAGTTTACAGAGTTGTTCGTCCAAGTCGCTGCAACTACACTTGCTCGAAGGAAAATGCCACGGCTAGTGCTAGTCCAGGTCCTGCTACCTCTCCCAATTCATATGCAAGCTGTTTGCATGACCCTTATAACAGTTTGGTTCTCATATTTTCCTCTTTGTTGTTGCTTCTGCTTGGTCTTTTCTAGAATGTCATGACAGCTGAATTTAGATGATGAGATTACTTTACCATAAATGAATGTTTGTTTTCTAATTTTTTCCTTCTCGTACACCCGAGCTGACTGAAAAAGAAAAGTATACTAATCTATTGGTTTTTCAGTTTTTGGCGATTGTGTAAATCAGTTTGGTTCACTTTCTTTGTATTCCATTGCAGAGAGTAGCATACTGTTATCCTAAACTGCCATATTATATGATTGAATGATGTCCCCATGTCTATATTTTTTTAATAAAGCTAAGTACCAATTAAATTTTATTCGAAACTCGGCGTTTTAATTTACACAAGCCGGGCCTCCCAAGATCGAATCTTAGCAAACAATCGCTTCAGCCAGCCCACGGGCCAAATTTGGCCCATGTTAAATGAAATATTGTGAAGCAATGAAAATATTAAAAAATAAAAGCCGCTGTTTAAAATAAAAATTAAATGAAAAAGGAATCCATACCCAGAAACCAAGTCCAAAGCAAATGCAAATCAATGACAGCTGCTAAGTTACAAATTTAACTGGTAGTTGATTTAAGATTAGTTTCCCACAATTTTTAAGTTGTTTGAGTAGCAACAATTTAAAAATACAAAGAATACTTTAAAGCTCGGCATACCCGTAGATTATGCAATGACATGGCTCATTCATTAGCTTAAGTTAGCACTGCTGCAAAAAATGGGAACTGTTATGTGGGTGGATGAATTTCCAACAGACATTATGTAAAATTTGCTGTTAAGTTGATTTATTGAAAGGCACACTTACTCTTTAATCCAAATTAGCTTGTGTAATTACTGACAAAGCAAAATCCAATCCAGGTTAAAATCAACGAACGCCGAAGCATTTACTGGGTAAATGACCCAAATAACCTTGGCTAAAAGTGAAATCACACAAACATTTATGAATTGATTGCCCTTCTTTCTTCTCCTTTCCCAAATCCCATTCCCTGCTGTCTCTTCCTCACTTTTCCTTCTCTTTCTTGTCCTCCTGTTTTCACTCTCACACGAACCCAAAAGAGGAAAAAGAAAAGGGCAAAAAAAAAAAAAAAAAAAAATTAAAATCTTTTTTTAAGGAAAAAAAAAAAGGAAAGAAAAGAAAAGAAAAACAACAACATAGACTAGAATTAGAAACACAAACGGTTTATTTATGTAAACGATGCTTTGGACCTTAGGTCCTAATCCAGCTTTTGCTTGTCTTCCTTTTATCTCTCTCAGTCTTAACAACATTAATCTTATTTTTTCCAAATTTTCTTTTATAGTTTAATTTCACTTTGATTTTTTGTTTTGTTATCTTTTTTTTTTAAAAAAAAAAACCTAAATGCCTAAAGCCATGAATATGATGGTGGATATGATCCTCTACATGTAATCCCACCGTAAGTAACCTAAACCCCTCTCGATCTCCATCTCCGTCTCCCCAGCCATGTCCCGTGAATCCACCCCTGCGTCTCCGATCCCTAACGACAACACCCCTAATCCCCAAAACGACGACGCTCACTCCCCTCAAAACGACGCCACTGCTACTACTACAACTAATACTGCCCCTACTCCTCCTGTCAATAGAAGCAACCGCCCCTCCCGCGCGTGCACTCTACGTACGGCTCAGCGCCTCTACGCCGCTGCCCAGGCGCAAGCCCAGGCCGTGATCGAGCGCAAGCCTAAGAAGAAGGAGCAAAGAGAGAGGTTCGATGAGTCCCCCCCGCAGCAATGCAGCGCTCACAGTAAGATTGTCACGCCGTTGCTTGCTGATCCTCCGCCGTCGCAGCTGCCACGCTGGAGTCTCCGGGCCATGTGGGAGTTAGCTTCCGTACTTAATTTCTTGCATGTGAGTGTTTTTTTTTTTTCTGTTGCAAATTTCCCTTTTTTTTTTTCTGTTTTTGTGAAGTGAATTTTTTGTTGCTGTGGTTGTGTTGTTCTCAGGTGTTTAGGCCGTTATTGAATGTAACAGCTGAGTTTTCGGCAGAGGAGTTCGAGACGGCGCTGATTACTCCGAATGACACTTTAAGTGATATTCATATACCCATTTTAAAGGTTGGTGCTTTTGACTTTGTATTAAAGTCTGTGTTCTTAGTTTCAGTTCCTTTTTAGTTTCTAGTTCTTGGTGGTGCAATGCCTGTACTTTCTAGTTCTATATTTGCCGTTGTTTCGACTAAATAAGGGGAATGTACTTGCAAGGTTTAGTGGTTAATTGTAGTTTTTGCAGTGCTTTTGTTGATATCTGGTTTAGCCTGTTCTTCAGACTTTAAGTGAGAGAAACAGCAAAGGACATTACAATTGCACTTGTTGATGTAGCATGGAGTATTTTGTAGCAGAGAATTAGCTCACAATGTAATGTTGTGATGTGAGAAAGGCTAATGGGAATGCGATTATCATTTGGTGATGCCTTTTCTATATTCGTATGATGAAGGATAAAAAGTGTCGATTGGATATTGAGTGTTATGTTTGTAACTAGTAATTTTCTCTCAAAACAAAGAATCCAAATGCAGATGCTTGAGTATTTGGCAATGATTTTAGGGTTCGATACAACTTTACTATTTATCTGTTTATTGCATTGATTGGTTACTACAGTGTGGATAGAACTCCATGACAATGTACGAGCAATGAGCTATGTTTGTCTGTCTTATGATTACAAATTATGCAATGTGTTTCATGAGTACATTTTGTAGATTTTGAGTCTCAAACATTAAGTTCCTAGTTTTTGAAATTCTGCCTTCTACGGCATGTCCTATGAGCGCTGTTGAATTTTGAAAGAATAGTACATTAGTTAATCCTTTTCTGCTATTGAGGACAAAAATGAATGGAACTTGGATTTAGAGCAATATAAAGAAGATTTTTGTAGATTAGTTTAAGCAGACTTTTAATGCTAAAAGAATGTTGAAAAATCAATTTTCATTAATAGTGTCCATGAGGTTTGATGTCTGCCTTTGTTAGTTGTTAAATAATGAAAACTTATGGTTGGAAATTTACCCTGCTCCTGGGCAGAGCTGAGAACAAAAAACCATTTGGAAGGTTTTATTGTATGACTCTTCTTAAGATGAATTTGCAAAACTTATAGTTGTTTCCGCTTACTTTGTGTTTCTGTAGACTGCTCTGATGCTGGCATCAGTTCTATTCTATGAGCCTCTTTGCCTTTGTATATTTAGTCACAAAATTTTGGCATCTTGATAATTCAAAATGAGAAACTTGATTAATTGTCTGATTTCTAGTGCCACTCAAACTTAGCCGCTGTTCTGGTCTTTCAGACTGCTTTAAGCGCTAATGGGGATAGTTTTCTCTTGTCTAATACTGAGAAGCAGTGGAGGTGCTCTGTTTTGAAGTTTCTCCTGTAGCTGCTAGGGCTCCTATTCCCTATCTTTTTTTCCCCTTTCTTTTCTCTTAAGAATGGACTTCTAGGTGGCCAAGCAATTTTTTTTTTTCAAATGCTGATTGGACTTGAACCTGATGGTTGAGAATTTGGACAAGAGAATTTTCATCTCTAAAGGAGTTAAAATATAATGAATGATGCTGGTGAAATTTTCTTTTATTTTAATATTTCTCACAGCTGGATAGACCTTGGGGTTTTGAATATTACCTCTATCGGTTAAATCTGATCGATGTTTTCAACAGATTTAAGGGATGTTTATTTGGGATACGATTTTCCTTTTAATTAACTTTTTCCTTGATTTTGTAATGCACTCTGATGTGTTCATGGAACGTTGTTTAGAAATTCAACATTTTTTGTTTTAATGATACTTATCACTTGCTAATGTAAGTGCTATTGCTTATTTGTTTTAGTTTTCCTTGTTATAGGCAATCCCTCCTATTACACGAATGGCCCTCACACGTGATACCTGGGTTACTGTTTTATGCAGAAAATTAAGAGACTGGTGGCATTGGGTAACTTGATTATTGAACCCCTATCAACTGATGACAATAATGCATCATGCATAATAAGGTCATTGCTAACATAGGCTTATAATCTTATTGTAGGTTGCAGAAGGGGATCTTCCTATTGTTGCTTCGCATGGGTTAGTTTATGCATCTTTGAAGTACTTTACTATATGATTATCTCTGTGTTGCTAATGTTGCATGTTCATGCTAATGTTTTAGGACGGAGGTTGAAGTATATAAAACACTTGATCCTGGGGTTCGTGTGGTTATCTTGAAGGCACTTTGTGATATTCGTGTTGAGGTATTACTCTCGTTAGTGAAAAATACCTTGTACTCTCCGCAATTGGGTAGTTGCCTGTTTGGCACATTAGGATCCGGCTCTTTTGTTCTCCCTATTACACCTTGAAACCTGTTGTGCTCATTTGTCCATCATCATGCATGAAACTTAAATCATAATTTTGTTGAATTAGTCTGCACAAAAACATAGCTCATCCAACAAAGCCTTCATTCCAACTGCTTAAAGTTAGATTGTGAATCTTTTGACGTATCATTCATCAAGAACCTTACTAAATTATTGGGCATAATTTGTTGCTGCTATTCATAAGTACATATAACTAGTCCATGATTTTAATTTTGGTAATGATGTCCTCCTATTTTGTCAACATAGTCTCTAGTCTCTACCATGTACAAACAACATATATTGTGGTACTTCTTTGTAAGTTGAACATAAGAAACATAATCTTTGGAGAAAGATGCTAAACATTGATTTAAAAGTAAATTGTGAAATCTAATGTTATATGATGGTACAAAGTTATAAATTCATCATAAATTTCTTTTGCTTCCTCTGAAACCTTTTTGTAAGTTACCTAAGCAAGTAATAGCTACATGAACAATCTTTATCACCATCCTAATCAGATGCTTTCTGCAGCAAGAAGATATCCGGAACTATATTGACAACTCGCTTAAACATGGTGTTCAACTTCTGGCATTTCGTAAAGAACGTGTTGGGGGTGATTCGCATGGAATTAATTACTGGTAACATAATTAAGCTTTTCATAAGGACCAATTAATGATTTTGGCAATTTCTAGTTTCAAATTGACTGAATAAAATCTCATGTTATCAGTAGATGATTTTTTTGGTATGTGAAAATGATGTATGCTATTAGTAATTTGGTGCAGGTATGAAGATGATCCAGTAGTAGGTCATCGGTTGTACAGAGAGATAAGAAAAGTTGAGGTGAAGAAAGTGAAAGTCAAGGGTTCCCATGTCCTTCCTACTGCTACATACCAGTGGGAAACAGTTGCAACTAATTTGGAAGAATTTCAAGATGTTTCTGTACGTGTGTATATTTCTGTCCATATGTGAAGTGGAATTTTTGGCTTCTCTGTGTGCTGTGAGATCTAAGAATGTCAAATATGGTCAATTATCTGATATTGCAAGAGGACATGAAGGGCTGTGTTTTTTTTTTTCTAATGGTTTTATCTTGTACTACACTAAATTTTTGGTACTGCTCCTGCAGGAAAAGCTTTTCTCTAGTAAAAATAGAACCGAGTCATCCCTAGGGAAGAAGCTAAAGAACGACATGCTTCCTGAAATTGAGAAGGAACATAAGGTACTTAAAACTGCCTTTTTCCCATGTTACATAAGCCCAGTTATGGGGCTATAGTTGTGTCTTTTTAACTAGCTGAAAAGAGGATTGCCTCATCTTTTCACTGGCATTTTGTGATGTTTCTCAGTTGTGTGGTCTCGGTTCTTTGGCTTCAGTGAATAATGCTATCCCGTTTGCTGTTTTTATGTTCTCAGAGGAAAGAGAAATTACTGAAAAAGCAGCACAGACAAGCTCTGCTTCTTGATAACTTCATGAATGTCGATGGGCTTGGTCCCGGACGCTCCCTTCGTGACAGAAAACCTGTCACTTATACTTTTGGTGAGAATAACAAAATCTATTTATTAATATTCTCAATATCTTGTTCTGCTACCTGTTAATGAGAGGCCGCAAGTTTTGGGATTATGGATTCAAGGAATTCTGACATTTCAAAACATGTTTGCAGACGATTATGACCGATCAATCAATGAGGCTATCAAGATAACCAAGTATGAAGATTTTCCCTGAACGCTTGTTTTTGGGTTTACATTCTATATAGCTTGTTGGGAGGGGGGAAATATGTATGTTTGGACAATATTCTGGTGGTTGATGTCCTTGTTCTCTACTTTTGTATCAGGCGGAAACCACCATCCCCAGAGCTTAATCTAAGGAGAGAAGTTGGTCCCAAATCTGAAGCTTCCATGAATGGTAAATGGAGTGATTCTGTGCATGCCTCTGAACATGTCACTTTCAATGCATTGTCCCCTAACTCGCTTGATTATGATGAGTTTGATGAAGAGCGTAAACCTGAATCATTGGACCGAAGGTAAGATAAGTTTCAGTGTTACTTTCGTTGCCTTCTTTTAAGAAATTAACCATGACATAAATTATGTGTAGCAATCGGCGAAGACAGAGGCCTCAACGATATTCTGTCAAAGAGTTTGTTGAAGCTGTTTCAGATAATGATGCAGATTTTGACAGCGACGATGATATAGTTGGAGAAGTTGTATATGATGAGGAATATCTGAGGAAACGTAAACAGAGAAAGCTTTCCAGTAGCTCGGAAGGAGATGAGGAATACCATTGGGATGAAGAAAATGCTGAAGACGAAGAAGAAGAAGAAGAAGATTCCTTGAGTGTCAGTGAGGACAGTGATGAGCCTCAAAAGGTTAAGAAATTGCCAGGCCGTACTCGGAGGGAAACTAAATTGAGGTCAGTTGATGAGCTGCAGTCAGGTCTAAGACGCAGTAAAAGGGCCTCCAGAAACCGCATTAATTACCGACAGTATGAGTTGTCGGAATCAGATACAGAGTCGGCAAAGCCCAATAAGTCCAGTGAATCAGATAAACAATCAGATGCAAGTGAGAACGCTGAATATTCAATGGGTAGTCAAGAGTCAGATGGCAATGACGATGACCAGGAAATAAAAGTTGATCAACCAGTTGACGTTTATGCTAAGACAGTTGAGAAAGAAGAACAAAGCCAGCCACCGGAGAAACCAAATAGCCCAGGCCAAACTGAAGTTGAGGGTGTGAAAAAGAGACGTTTCCTTGACCTAAATGAGCTTGCCCCAGGTTCTGGTTTTGATGATGGTCCAAACTCGATAAAAGATGAGGATACAGATGATTTATAGAGCTTCCCCTTATGCTGGAAAGCAAGAGCAGTAGTTCTGTCTCGGGGAAGCTTAGTGTACGATAGTAAAAGCTATAAATTTTGGATTAAGCTCATCGTGGAAGCTACAATCAGAGCCCTTCCATGGCTTAATATAAGCAGCTCCCTTGATGCAATTAATTCCAAAATTTGCTGTCGGGAGCAACAGAATGCTGAGAGCTATGTAGATTAGGTAGTCATTTTTTAGTATGTCTACATTCAAAGAAACCTACAACAGGTGGATGGGGAATTAGTTGGAGTTATTTAGTTTATCCCATTAATGTACAATAACCTTTAACTAATATTGTAACTGATAAATTTGGCTTTTAGATGTTCAAGCGCCCTAGTTTATATTTCATGATCATGAGTATGATCTGCCTCTTGAACATATGGGCTGGTTGGGTCTGTTGGTAACATATTGAGGTTAGAATTGTTATCTTTGTTGTAACTGAACCATCCTCCCGCAAATGGTAACTATTGTTTCTCTTACTAGTTCAACATTCTACCACTCTTTCAATTGTACTCAAGTATGTGTTTTATGTATTAAAGTGTTGCATTGCTCTGTTTTCATGTGGGTTCACAAAATTGTTTCAATATGTTGCTGAAGCAGCTTCTTCTTTTTGGCAGGAATCAAATAGGTTAAGTAGCAGTATTATAATTACACAACTTATTCCAATATGATGTTTTACTCCACTATTAAAACAGACATATTCCTCGTAAAAATTTGGCAGAAAAATCATTCCTAAAGATAGTCGATTTCATGAATCACAATAATTCTTGCTCTTCTACTTTGTTTTTTGGGTCAGCATCATTTTCCTTGATCTGCTCCTCTCTTGATTCCTCAGCTTGCTTCCTTTCTTCCTCAGCTTGCTTTCTTTCTGCTTCTTCCTTCCCTTCCTTGAGAGCTTGAATCAAGCTTGAAAGACATTTCTCTACATTGTCAGATGGAGATTTAGGCATGAGATTCTCAGCAACATCGGCAGGCGTGATCTTGGTCTCTTCCATCAGCTTTTGAATTGTATCAAACGATGTATGAGTTTCCACATTCAGATAATTCTTCGCAAGCACTTTGAATCCCTGGAATCTGCAGTAAGATAGCTCTATATGTTTATCCATCCGGCCTCTTCTAATCAAAGCTGGATCAAGCTTCTCCACATAATTGGTGGTGAACACAATCAGCCTCTCCCCTCCACAAGCTGACCAGAGTCCATCAATAAAATTCAGTAACCCTGATAGAGTAACTCTACTGCTGCCCTCTTCCTTTGGTTCCTTGCGCGAAATCTCCTTATCCAGCTTTTCTTTCTCATCATCCGACGACTTCTCAGCTTTCTTCTTCCTCTGACCTGTTAGATCAAGCGAGCAATCTATATCTTCAATCACAATAATTGACTTACTAGTCGTCTCAATCAAAAGCTTCCTGAGCTCTGTATTGTCCTTAACGGCTGTGAGCTCAAGATCATAAACATCATAATTCAACAAATTTGCCATGGCAGCAATCATGGTAGACTTGCCAGTTCCTGGAGGACCATAAAGAAGATACCCTCTTTTCCAAGCCTTCCCAATCCTTGCATAAAAATCTTTACTTTTGCTGAAAGTAACAAGATCTTCAATAATCTCCTGCTTCTTCTCCGGTTCCAACGCCATTGTCTCAAACGTTGCAGGATGCTCAAACACAATGTGACTCCACATAGTTTGCTTGTAACTTGGCCACTTGTAACCAGGACTGTTTGTGTACAGTTTCCTCTGCCGATTTCTTACTCTGACTTCTTTCCCTTCCTTCACTACATGCTCCAAATAAGACCCAGTTATGATCTCCCTATACCGTTTGTGAAATGTTAGCCTGTAGTATCTCTTCTCCTGCTCAGGATAGTATGACATGCTCCTCGTTGGTGACACGACTTTGCTTGAAACCCACCAAACTTTTACCCCATGGAACTCATCAGTAACTCTCTCATACTCGTCCATGCTAAGCACCAAGTTGCTGCTGTCTCTGCCCATCTCAGCCTTGAGTCTTTTAGCGCTCTTGGATGAGTTGACACTAAGATAGGCCTCAACAGCAGCATAAGCCTCGCTGCGCTTGAGGCGATCACCCGTGAATTCGTGGATTGAAATCTTGATGTACGGATAAAAGAACCCCATGATTCTGTGGGTATACTTTTCAAAGTAGCGGCGAACTTCATATGGGCAATACTGGCGAACGATAGCCCACACAAACATGAAACTTGCTATTGTCGAACCCATTGTTGTCCACATCTCAGTCACCGTCGCTGGCACCATCTTTCTTTGTTTTACAGTTGCTTTTGCTCAAGCCAGGGCAAGCCAAGGAAAAAAGAGTATTGCATTTGTGATAAAGCTTTGTGAATTGTGCTTCTTTTATTCTGTTTGTTAGGCCTTCGAATCATGACATTGTTAGTCACTTACATAAAGTGAAGAAAGAGAAAACGGAGTAGGTAGAGTCGAGAATTGAGTCATCATGAAACACCGGTTTTTATGGTCACAAATGATATATGGGGAAATTACCATTTTCCCACTCTATAAATGTTTGAATGCTAAAAATATTATAAAACTTCAAAATCTCTCGTTTTTGAAAATATGCCTGAATTTTTTTTTAAAAAAAATTTATTTTTACAGCTTCTCCTTAAATTTTCTAGTGAATCTATGTCAAAAGATTATTTTGCCCAACAATTTAATTTAACATTATGATGCAGGATATTTTTAAATACCGAATAAAATAAGACAAGTAATGTGAATTTTAGAACATATAATATATTGTCTGCAATGTCTCAACAGAAGAGATGCAAATATGTTGCGAAATGTGCATCTAAAATCTGTTTTAAATTCTATTATTTGATTATGAATACAATGTAATGGTAGGCCTACGTGGACCGCGATAGAAAAAGACAAATTATGCAGTCTCCGAGTCCACACCGCGTGTTGTAAATATAATTCCCATTTCGATCGGCTTAATGACGAAGAAAGAAAAGCAAAGTTAAGTGATAGGTGGGGACTCGGGTGATGGGGACGGCGACGGTGACGTTGATTTTCCAATTAAAGTGAACGAATCTTGGACGGGATTGATTTACCATACGTTTAATCTGTGCTTGCTCGGCAATTTCCAAGACATTCTCCATCAACTTTGTTGGGTTGAAAAGACTGGGGATTTGCTTGGGAAAAATCACTCCCAAGAGACTGCCTTTGTCCTGAGCCTGCTATCTGTCTGCATGTGGCATCATTAGGAACGAAAGTGGGAACCTTCCGGGCAATTTTTAACATGTTTTGCAATGACAACGAAAGCCATGAGGTCATCTCTTGACCATAAGCACGACACTCACTACTTGCAGCCTTATTATTCGTTTCTAATCTATTGTTTTAACAACTATAAGAAAAATTTATGATGTCCTTTCAAGATTAGCAGAGCACCAGCCAGCCATTTCATCTGTTCAAGCTCAAATTATTGGACGGAGCCTGTCGAGTGTCGAAAATTTTTAAAAATAGAAACGCAAATTTCAAGGAGAAAAATGGGTTTCGTTGTGATGTCTTGCGTATCTAAAAATGACAATTGCTAAGTTGCTGCGGGCCGTAAGGTACAGCGGCAGCAACTTAGGGGATCCATCTAAAATTTTCAGTAGAATGAGATATGACAGAACACTTGTAGATTGTTTGGACTCTGGTGAGTGGTGTGACCCGACCCAGAAAGTAGGTGTCAGCAGATATGTGGCCACTCACTGTAAAGGCATTATTATTAATTAAAGGGGACCAGTAAGTGGAATAGCCCAGTTAGTCATGTTTTGGACTCACTTTTGATCATTGGTTGAAAGAAGACAAACGGTCGAGTCATATCAACTCACGTGGGTTAGTCCTATGAGCATAAACTTCGGGCCAAGTACAAGTAACATTGCAACAATTATTGTTCCTTTTTTCTTTGGGAAATTTACAAAAA